>CAAAJI010000155.1:0-10532 GCA_900642245.1 Fragilaria radians | reverse complement strand
TCCAAGTGCACAACGTTGTGAACATTATTTTCCAGTCATTTTTCTTCGAAAACGTAATTTTAGAAGATAGCAATCCACTCGATTATTTCTTCGATCTATCTCATCAGCTATAGGAAGCATCTTTCACACATCCCCTTGTCTTTGGCACAGCCTTGATTCCCAATATTGCTTGGAAAACAAATTGGGATCTAATCCAAAAGGGAGAACATGTCACATCTGATAAGTACTAAACTGAAGGGAATTAAAGTTGAATGCATTATGAGTACAACGCTAAAGATCAAGTGGTGTTAAAAAAACCTGAAATTCTTGGGAAAGCATCAACACCGTTTATTGGCCATACCTAGTCATACCGTTGTAAAGATGAGTCAATCTAAAGTTAAAATGGAATTGTGCTGATTACCCGCCATAACTCAATCAAAATAAATATCCAAGGTAATACGTTATCTTGGGGGCGAATGACATATTCTAACTCATGAATGAAAAAGGTATGCTTGTATTTTTCAGAGTCAAGAGTAACTATCAGTTTGTAAATCAACAAATGGTCTATGAGATGAACTTGTGTAACTGTAGATGGCTTACTGCCAGTAAAAGCATATATAGAGGATAAGTATAGTGTAGATCCTTACGCAAAATGTTTTCACTATTCACTTCATTCCCTGATAGAATTGGGCGATGATAACTAATGTTTCATCGATTCTTCATGTTCAATAGCTGCACTTAAAGGGAAAGTACGTGTAATACTTACCGTAACAATGCTGGGAAAAGCTATTCTGATTCCGATTATTTGAATCACGTTACACTGCATTGTTTACTAGACTTGAATATACAAATCTAATTGCAGAAAAATTGTACATTAGTGCATACATTCTCATTATGTTATTTCAACAAGGCACATACATCTATCCAACTAGTGACAGATTGGAATATAATTCAGCAATCAATGAAAGCGACGATAACACAAAATAAACAAATAACCCGCATCAATATAGTAAACTGCAATACAATTTCCGGATTCAAAAACAAGAACCTCAGCAAATGCTAGTTTTTAGTTCCAACATAATGACGTTCATTGTTTAACAGTGTCGGCCCGTACTTGAGGATTCAGGAGTATGTTTCTTGTGGACACAGAATTGACGATATTTAATCTGATTTTGAGTATCATCTTGAATAGCTTCATTCACATTTTTTTGTATGATTGTTGCACCCAGCAGATCATCAAATTTGCATGGGATTACTGAAATCAGGGTATGGTAGAAGCTCCTCAGCTCCAATAACATGCTTAATAATCAATCATCAAAAACTTTTCCCTAAAATATTACTGAGTGATACCATACCGTGGAGAATTCAGCAAAAAAGATAATACTTGAATCAAGGAGTCAAACCTTACTTTAAAATGGTCACAAACAGTATTCAGCTCATAACTAGATAAGTCAAGAGATGCATTTTTGTACTGGTACTGGAGACGTCCCGAACTGTTAGTGCAAGTAAATACAAGAACAAGGATATATTCAATATATTTGCACATATACTCCTGGATGGTACAAGTAACTGTCCATTTCATTCCTCCACAAATTTGAACGATGATAAATGGCATTTCATCAAATGAGCTTAGTGTTGACTAATTATTGCTTGTAAATAGAAAGTACTTGTAAGGCTTTCCAGGACCAATCTAGGTACGCAAAAACAACTATAACTCAAATTATGATACAATCCAACTCTTCATAAGAGTTGAAGATAGAAGAGGAGACAATATCTAATTTTAGAAACTACATTAGATCATAATTTATCTACCTCTATTCACCATAGGGCAAGCCCTTGTAGGTTCAAGATAAACAACTATCCAATATATATCTCAGTTTTAGTCATTGTAAGGTGTACAGGTGATTTTACTATCTTGAATGTCTTTCTCATGTTTTCACAGAATTAACCTCAGCCAGACACTCTAAAATAATTTGATAATCGGAAATCTGACGAATTATGCTCGATCTCTGTTAACGTATGATCCTTAGAAAGCCTTTCTTGATAATTGACAACATAGCAAGGATTTCCAGTTCTCATCCTTCTGAGCTTACAAGACACGAAGAAATCTTTAAAAAGAAATGCTCCTTAGTTAGCTTCAATGATTGGATGCAAAGGAATACAGACAATATGATATTTTTCAATTTATAAGAATTGTATTAAAGTATACATACGGTATGATTTCAAGAAATAACATAACAGTACCCACCAGATCCAAGAACCAGATGACAATCCAAGGATCAGATCCTCTATTTTGGGAGACAACAAGTCAAATTTCTTGCACTCGTCCCTTGTCCGTCAACATACATGACAAGCAGGACGTAAACATCCTACATCTTATGAAAGAACTGGACATTTCATGACATTTCAAATCACCTTTGCCTGTCCTGAATAATGATCACTTTTGCTTTCGCTTGTGATATATTGTTATTTTGGCTCTAATGTCATAATTGTCAAGCATTTATCTGAAATCTCTTTTTAATTCACATCCCCCGTTGTTAGGGGAGCTGTCATTTGTTTACTGCCTTGATACTTGCCTGTTCTCTGCAGATCAAGATGTATGGATTATAAATTTCAAATTACTGTATTCTGATTCTGAGCGAGGTACAAATACTTCTTCTTTCTTGACCTTGGTATTACAGTATACATTAGGTATTCTTCAAAGAAATGTGGATTACTTCCATTTTGAGTACTTGAATATCCAACATTCTAGGCCTTAAAGTGCTTAATCCTATTTTAAGTTCAGAATAACAATGAGTTTTTAATTTGCTAATGATTCTAAGTCCTGATTGTGTGTGGTTGTGTGGTAGAGATTACTTGATAAGTGTTTGTGAAGCAAACATAATTCTAAGGAAAGACTGATTTTTGCCAATAACACAATAACACAGTTTAAATAACTGAGGTACGTGGGTTTGGAGTTTGTAAGGTGTAAGACTTGAGTTAAATGGCCGCAAAAGAGAATCCAAGGTGCTAGAAATGTACGACAAAAGTTTATATATAGGTTGCACCATCCGGGAATCGAACCCGGGGCTCAACGATGGCAACGTTGAATTTTACCACTAAACCAATGGTGCCGAGATGGTGCTCAGAAAAGTAGATGCAACATACATAATCTCTAAACAATTTACCACTTTTTATTGAAATCGTCTTTGTTAACTCCACAAACATTTGCACTTTAAGGAAGTTCATCATTACAAGCCTTGCTGGCTAAGTGGTATAACGCCACAGGCGCAACCTGCAGGTGGGGGGTTCGAAACCCACACCTCTGGAGCTCTTTTGTGAATCACTGTTTTGGCTAATGGCAAAAATAGGACTGAAACAACCCTATTTTTGATACCATGTTAAATCTAGAAATTAAAAAAGGAAGTTAATCTTGGTATCCATGATTTCATGGAACTAGTAACTTCCTGAATGGTATGATAGCCAAGGATAAAGGCATTGAATTCTTCCTGGATTTACTAAAGTGCCTTGGTCATTGGATTACAAGGAAACCTAGATTATCAAAGAGAAATGATTGAAGTAATTGCTTATTTCAACGCTCTCAACATGAAGTATCCCTCTATTCTTGTTGTCATTTGCCAAAATAAAATGTACGAATCAATGCCCTTAATTAAGAGTATAAGTCAATTGGTCTTGGCAATACATACGTAGTAAATGTTTACTGATACATTGTTGCTGTTGATTTTGTTACAAAGCTCAGGTTTAACTTGAACACCAATTAGATGATTCCTATGTTTTTCACAAAGCACAACTTATCAAATGTTCAGTATTCTATGTTCCATGGCATAATTCATTTGAATACATAGTAGATAGAAGTACAGATATCAAGTACAGTTTTCATAATGAGGATACTTCCTTGGTTTTTTAGTGTGCCCTGAATTCATTATTGAGGCATTGATAGTTCAAGTAGAGCTGGAGACAAGAAAAAAGTTGAAGGATCTTAATTTCTTAGCCAACGGATAATCTAATCGTGCATACGAATAGAATGCACCACCCATATAATTTTGAAAGTCAAAATCTCTCAAGAGAGCTCATATACCTGATTAAGAACGGAAACAACCAGAAACTTGTAATTGATTGTGAATCTATAAAGATTGAGTTGAAATCTCAAGCCTTTTATCGGTTGAACTGTAAATCTCAATAAGAGAAACAAGGTTCTTGAGTATTCTTGATAGTAGTATTGAAATACCTGGACGTTCATGAGAAACAGTTCGACATACAAATACATTTTGGCGAAGTTGAAGAAGATGGAATTTGTATGGTCATTTTCATTAATTTGCACAGAGAGGTCAAGTATATGTATATGTCTATATAGGAATTCAAGATCATAGAATTGTGAAGAAATTAAGTGGTTCAGCTGTCATCACATGCACGATGAGTGGGAAATCAAATACAAAGACAAAGACGGTAGGGATTAAGAAATATGTTTCCAAACTGTATCTCAGAAGTAAGATGCTTCAATATATGTAAGTAAATTGTCTGTGATTGTTGAAGGGATGAGATGACTATGTTTTCAGCCAAGGATAATCAGAATTTTCGGATTGGAGCGTATTCGCATGACTACAAATTGCAATGAGGATACATGGATGTAGCCCAATTTACCATTTTTTATTCAAATCATTTTAAATCAATCTTTTGCAGGACTGTATTGTGAAGTTTGATTATTATGAATTTAGCTATGCTCTATGATGCAGAAGTTTCAAGATGATGTATTCTTAAGGATTGAGTCAATTTTCTATCTCTCGCAAACGTATCCTATGATTTAAATATTATGATATAATCAAAAGAATGATTATATACCCTTGATTGAAACAAAGAAAGAATGATCACAGAAGTAGGTTGAGTAGACATTATCTCAATACAAAAGTATTGATTTTTGGAATCCACATTCATGCTTTCGTAAATTTTTCACATCACTATTTGGGGAATCCCAAAACACGGCTTGATTCAGATTTTATTGAATGGTTAGTGTTGGCACTACCTCTCTTTTTATACCAATTGTATCGACTTGTGGCTAGACCTGTCATTTTTTTTAGACTTCTTGATGAATAAGGAGTGGATAAAAATAGGGAAGTTGTACGTTTGGTAGGATTGTCTTTATAGTTTAAACATTTGATATCCACATTCACATATGTAGAATGCCTATTTCAGGGGAAAGATTTGTTCGTTACCATCGAAAGTGCTTTAGTGTATATGTCGATGAAAGCTTCTGACTACTGGCATAAGTTCCTTTTGCTTGAGAATTAAAGTCAGATAAGATAGAATTTGCACCGTCTTCAAACTTGAAGATTAAAGTCATTCAAGAGAGCTTATATACTGGATTATGAACTGAGATAGCCAGTAATGTCTAGAGGACTACTCCAACACCTTAACCTTTCGTTTATTGCTTTTCCTTTTGAGTAAGTTCTCAATCAGGATCAGGGTGAACAATTTCAAATCTTGGTTTTCTTGGACTCCTATAAAACTTCTTTTCTGAAACCTCATCTTCAAATTATCAATCATACGATTGATTGTATTTGCTTGAATGATATTAATTTTTCATTTTTTCCTCCTGTTTTCTTGAAACTGCAATAATCAGTAATTTTTGTATTCGATCTTTAAATAGGATCTACTATTTTGCTTTATTTTACTAATTAGGCCTCAGAAGTATCCTAATGTGGTTTATATGTATTGAAAGGGATTCAGTTAATTTTAAAACCTCACGTTGTAGAGGGTGACTGATTGAATCCTTTTTCTTCTTCAATCTTGATTCCTGTAAATTTCAACGACTTTTGAGTGCAATTTGCCCTTTGAACTGATTTCTACTTTTGGTAGTCATTTTTAACTGTTCTGTTGGTTTGCTTCTCCAACCTTTGATTATCCTAAGGATTAGTGAGTGTGTAGAATAATTGTTGATAGACCTTTTTGTTTGATGAAACGGATAAAGTAAATCTTCTTTGTTTCCTCAAATATTTCTTAAGGTAATCTACTCCAAAGTTGTGGGTTTAAAACTCAAAAATAATTCTTTCGTTTCTTCTTAGAAGTCTGTATATTTCATTCTCCCCCATGATAAGCTTTAGGAGCCGCATAGTAGGGTATAATCCTTCTTATTCTATAAGTGTCCTCCACTGGCTTTACCTTACGGGGCACACTGTCCCATTATCAATGACTTGTATGTTATCAAATGAGCCTACGTTGGGGGATTCATGCTTTTTTCTGTCCCGCTCTTTTAGTATTGGATTTCCTTTTATTCCAAAGGAATGTTTTACAATTGACTAGAAGTCTTTGCCTATAAACTCACTACCTCTGTCATAGGTTATTTGAGTTGGCCAAGGATACCTTAAGAACTATTCATGTTTAGCTATGTTGGCCACTGTAATCAATTTCTTATCATTATAATGGTGTATTTCAAAGCAATCACTTGCTGGGGAAATCATTGTGACACATTTGTGGTAGCTTTCCATACTTTTTCATTTTAGGCTTATTTCCTTGGTAAGTTGGGTATGTTTGCTCATGACTTTTGATCTGCTCCCTTATCTCAGACTAGAGTTGCGTTTGTTCTGTTTATTCGCAGGTGGCACATGTATTATGACAACATGCCATCGTATCTGCTTTGGAACTACTACTTTTCTATTGCAGCATTTAATAGTTTTTATAATATGGGTCAAGCTGCGCTATTTCCAAATGTGTATATGACAGGGGATGGAAGTCATATTTATGTGTATTCTTATGTTCATTTTTTATGACATTCAACTAGAGCATAGAATGAAGCCTGATAATCATCACACAATGTGGACTTATGGAAAAGCAACTAAGCACATCAGCCACAACAATGTGTGTTGGATTTGCAGGATCTGTATGAATTATTATTTGTTTTCCTAAAAGAATGTTTCTAAATTCTCTCACAGTTTCTATAAGTAGATAGCAATTCTTGTTCTGTAGTAGTAAATTGGGTATGCTCCAGATTCAATTTTCCGCTACAAAACGTAACCAGTTTCCTTCTTGTGATATACAAGCGCATAATTGAACTTTCCTTGCATCCGCATTAGGGTAGGGGGCAACGCCTTGCCAACTCGTCTTGCCGCTCGCCTGGCTTGCGCCTCGCCTCTCGCCGAGTCAAACCGTTTTTTCATAGGCGGGCTAGGCGAGGTCTGTATACCATTCATTTTTAACTTTTGAGAATGGAAAGCAAATCCTCGTTGTTTGAAGACCCTGGAGATGCTGTAAAGGATCCGATATGGCAGTTTTTCCTGAAATCAAAACAAAGGAATGACTGCACAAGAAGGTATACAGCAAAATGTACTTTCTGTAATGAGGTATTTGATGGGAAAACATTGCTAATGAAGAAACACGGTCTGAACTGCAAAAAGATCAAAATGGATATCAAAGCACAAATTGCCTTAAAAATAAATGCAGACAATGATAAGCCTTTATCTTTGGGTACCACTTCAAAACGCTCAAGCTCTAAACTTGACAAGAGCATTACAAGCTTTTTTAGTCCTGCAAAGCTATCCGAGAGGAACAAAGATGAGTTGGCAATGGCATTGGTCCGTGCATTCATAGCAGGACAAGTACTATTTCGTGTTATGGATGGCTTGTGTTTTCAAGAGTTTATTCAAATGCTGAAGCCACAATGGAGCATACCATCAAGAAAGATATTGATGGACAACCACCTTGTCCATCTGTATGCTGCAGCTTTGGGCAACCGAGATAGAACATTAGTATCTGAAGATAATTTTACATTTTTGTTGGATGGATGGACTGATGTGTCAAATAATTCCATCTATGGTGTGATGCTACTTCATGGCTATACAAATTTTGATGTGCTGGACATACTCAACTTGTCATCAAATCAGCACACTGCTGTTAACATATTGACAGAAGTTGAACTTTGTGTAAGTCAAAGCTGTGTCAAATGGAGTGCAATAAAATGCTGTGTGACAGATAGCCCTAGTATCATGACAAAATTTTGTCGCATACATAAAAGGCCTCATATTGTAATGCTACCATGTGCTCTCCATGTGCTTAACTTACTGGCAAAAGATGTGTGTAGATACATTCATGCTACTAAGAGATCATCAAGGTAGACGCTGGCAAACTCCAGGCCAAACAGTAATTCACTCTTTTTTTTGGGAAAAGCACCGGGCTATTACATAATCCCATGGTTGTCTCAAATACGTGTACTTGGTGGAATCAGAAGGCTGTCCAACTGTGGTCTTCAACTATAATGCAATATACGTGACCTCCTCTTCTTCCAAACTTGTGTGTTGTGAGGAATCAACAAGAGTATCGGAAGTAAATGACCAGCCTTCTTCACTCTTGGAATCATTGTCTGCATGCTAAGCATCTCTTTTTGCTATTGGATCTTGAGATTGCAAAAGAGCTCCTTGAATGCCGTAATTTTAGAATTTTCATTAGGACGTAGATGCTATAAGTTTATAATGCACTCTGCCACCAATTAGGCATGTGGAAGTATCCTAATGTGTTGTAGGTGATAAAGTGTAATTCAATTAATTTCAGTACCTTTCATTGTAGAGGGAGAATGATTTAATTCTTCCTCTGCTTCAATCTTGATTCCTGAAATTTTGATCAAATCTTGAGTGCAAATTTTCCATTTAAAACCAATTTAAAGTTTGGTAGTTATTTTTAACCGCACTGTTGTTTTGATTAACTAACTTTTGACTAACCTAAAGATTAGTTAGTACCTTGAATAATTTTTGATGGATCTTTTCGCTTGACAAAACGGGCAAAGGAAACATTTTTCTTTTCTGTTAACGTAAAATAACCCTGAGGTTGTGAGTTCAGAACCTCATTAATAATGCTTCCTTTTTCGACAGTTAACACGGGCCCAATTTACTTTTAATGAATACAACACTAGTGAGTACTTCAATTAACCTTTTATAAGTCTCTTGTACTCTGTAGGAATCCTTCGATTGTTTGATTAAATAATAGGCTTTCGTGTGCTTTATTCCATTTCTTGACATACGCTCTTTTGAAGTTGTTCCTGCAGGTCACACGAGGAAATATCGTCAATGTTAATAATAGACGCTTTAAGTCCCAAAGACAGCCTAAGGCAAATCCTGGGACGTCCCTGTAAATTCACGCTTCAGGCTCTAAAATCTCCATTTCTTTTATCTTAAAGATCCACTTGTATGATAAGCTTATACTCGCAATTCAACGAAAATTTGTTGGTCAATACTACTTATACCCCTGTTGCTTCACCATTATCCTGAAAGCTTTGCATACTACGACTAACTGACTGACATTATATCAGGCCTTCAAGTTTAATTCATAGTGCTCTCGTCAATAATCTTATGACATATCCTTTATCAAGTCTTGATTGAGATTTTCCTCCAATTGTATATTAACATTTCTATTAGATTTGACTTAACGTTTTACTTATCTGAGTTTTTTTACTCTCTCTGTACCCATTTTTTATCAGCAGCCTCTTGTAAAACATCTTCGTGTTACTCTTGTCGTCATACTTCTTCATCATCGCTTCATATACTTGAACCGTTCTGCTTCCTAACGTGAATTTCTTTATTACAGCTGCCCATTTCATTACGCACTTCTCTGAACTTTGACTTTCTGAATGTTACGAAGTTCTCTTGTTGAAGACAAGACGTTTCGTGTCAAGGAGTTCTGATGCTGATTTGGTCACAAGATATATGTAGGCACATGCTTCCTTGCTTTCATTTCACGCTAAACTTATCAGATTTGCCCTCTTTTTAAAGGTTAGATTGGTCACACTTGGTTTTGACATTATGACACTATCTCACCTCGTTGCCATCAATCGATGCAACTCATTCACATAATTGAGTAACTCATTCTTTATGCTAAAGCTTTACTCAAAACTCTAATTGTGTTGGTTTGTTTTTTGATTGTATCCATATTCTCAACATAAATTCGCATTTCAAGCTTATTGCTAGAGACCTTAGCACCAATCATGTTCCTTGACATAGCATACCCTTAACTATATCTTGTCGCGTAATTCACTAACTCCCATATTTGACGGCTAATGAAAGATTATTCTTAGTATGAGTGTGTGAACTATAGCAAGCTTCAATGAATGCACTAACTTTTCTAGGAAATAAAACTAATGCATTTTCAAACTAAAGCAAGCCACTTCCTCTTCAAAATTTGATCAAAAAGATAATTGACTGTAGAGCAATACAGATGTCTGGCTTAAAAAAAGACTCTGTTCAATCTACTACAATATTGAAGTATGATGAATAAGCACCCAAACCGTAACTTTTCCTCTACCTTGACTTCCCTTGACCTGCCTATCTCACGGAAATGTCCTTGGCTTAAAACATAGTCATCTCATCCCTTCAACAATCACAGACAATTTACTTACATATATTGAAGCATCTTACTTCTGAGATACAGTTTGGAAGCATATTTCTTAATCCCTACCGTCTTTGTCTTTGTATTTGATTTCCCACTCATCGTGCATGTGATGACAGCTGAACCACTTAATTTCTTCACAATTCTATGATCTTGAATTCCTATATAGACATATACATATACTTGAC
>CAAAJI010000154.1:106016-138917 GCA_900642245.1 Fragilaria radians | reverse complement strand
TTCGGTTAATCCCATTGGATAGTCTCCCAAGGACTTGAGATCATTATAATCTCGTTGAGAAAAGGCGCTTTGAACATTATCGTCATATATGTCGATCCCAACAATATCAACAAAATTAGATCCAGGAAAGTAGTTTTTCAAGGTACGATCAAATGTATTGGCCGCTGAGAATACCCATAACAAGTTGTTCAGTTTCTGTTTAGTGGTAAGAAAGTTAAACATATCATGCCACAAGGCAATGTAAGCATCCTCGTGACCATTCATCACTTTCCTACCCCACCAAAACCAGTCTCCATTCATTTCGTGGAATGGACGCCAAAGTACTGGAACTCCTGCATCTCTTAATGGACGCAAGGCATTTGCAACGTTGTTTTTGTCTCGCTGCCAATTTTGACAAGCGCTGGTACAAGTAGAGGTCTCAATAAGTTCCCAAAGGTTCTCTTGTTTATTAGTATCCCATACATCTCCTCCAGTCCAAGGATTATAAAAATGCCAAGATATCGTAACGATGCCTCCTTTCTTGTGATGATTGATCAAGACTGTATTCATTGCTTCAATATCACCATTTGGGTCAAGACCATAGTCTCCTCCAATGAATCCAACATATTTACCAATTTTCGTATGCAAAGTTTCCACATACTTTTGATATCCCGACACAATGCCATTTTTTTTGCTGCTTCCATGACCGAGATCTTGTCCCAGAAGGAGCTGATCGTTGTCTCGAAGTTCAAAAAAGAATTCGAGAACTCTAGCAGTAGCCTCTGTAGCAAGACGGTTTACTGGCAATCTTTGTGCGGATACGCCGAAGAGAGCCAAGGCATAAACCAAAACAAGTGTCAACTTTGTGCTGTACGCATGAAACAAGATTTTGTGACCATTCTGGAACATGTGTTTTGTGTAGGGATAACTGATAAACGAAATTCCTTCTGCACGTCCATTTTTCCCTGTTTGCGACATGACAGCACATTTTTCCCCAGAATACTCGCTATAAAAAAGTTGGCAAAATAGTAACTAAGCAAAAATAGATGGATTGAATTAGAAGCGAGAAATGAATAAGTGGCCTCAACCTTTATGCTTGCCGTGATTTTAGAGAGCAAATATCATATCTTGTTGATGAACAAGAGAGATACCGTGTAGGCTGTGAGGAAAAAGTCAACAAATCAAAGTGGTGACCAACATGTACTCCATTAATCGGAAGGAACTCCTCCGATAAATATTTGGAAAAAGGGAGTCTAAAAAATTCGTGATCATCCTAAAGTTATGATAATTTACTCCGTGTCCCCTTGCAAAAAGCAAAATTGTGTGGCTATAGTGCTCAACATGATTCAAGCTCCATTCACCATATCTACTTACCATCAAAAACAATCAATCATAAAGTATGACTTGAGTTTTTTTAGGAAACTGCAATTCCAGGCTCTAATTGCGGGTATTCAAGATATCCCTCGACCTATGTAAGGATTTGCTTTGAAAAGATTTTTGTTCAAAGGGACTTTAATCAAATCCCAATTCCACATGATTTGACTACACTTGATTATGTGGCTGTGCAATCGGTCAACGTATATCACATGTTATCTTAAGTTGTTCAGCCTGGTTTAATATTGACTTTCTTGATGTATAGGTTTGATTATCTAATCTCACTTGGTATTATGTTGTGGAGATTTCATAGAGAACGAGCCACAGAAAAAACGGGCAATAATCTAATCAACAACCTCTTAAAGGAGAGACTTTTATCAATTTCTTGACATTGAGAAACATTCTGATTTCTGAATCTTACGTTTTCTTGCTAGTCATGGAGGAAGCAACGTTTGGGTCATTTTCGTTGATTTCCGCATAAACTCTATTTTCTGATTGTATCATGAACTTTAAATGGAAGCCAAGGCGTTAAGCTTCCTATGGCTGACCTGACTTGACTACTCATCCAGAAAAGTGAGTGCTGCAAAGTATCCATTTCTACTTTTTTCGTAAGAAAGCTTCCAATAGTTCAAGCAAGATTATTGTACATCATGGAATCAGTCACTTCATGGTAAGGATTATCTTTTTTTATCATGTTTTGGATATGCCATCCACCAGAAAGATATTGCTTTAGTAAAGTTGGTTAATGAGGTGATACATCGGATGTTACTCCTTCTGAGTCAAATCCATTCTAGTGATGTAAACCTGATACTTTTAAGTGAACTAGTATTGTCCCCTTTGAGGTGTGAATAAATTCTGGGGATCCAGGGTGTTACTAATAAGCACTTGTTCTCCTACATTGTTATATGGAATTAACTTTAACGAAAATGTTAATATCTCTTTTGTTTATCTCTTTGGTTTCGTTCCGATTTGATTTACATGACTATTGTGAAACGCAACGCTACCACACTCAATCTGAAAGGGGGTTACCAGTAATGTGGTGCGATATTCAAGTTACCCAATTAAACGGTAGCTAGAAGAAAGGTAACCGATAGATTATCTCCTTCCACACTTTCTTATTTTGAGTCACATGGTTATGATGTGCACCATTGCGCACTCGCTCAAAAATTGCATTTTGCTTGCGAATTGTTCGCCTTAATACCAGCATTGTCACACATTTGTGAGATCTGATTCTGGATGGAGACTTCATAGTAGGACCAAAACAATCCATAAACACTATGAACCAGGTATCAGACCTCGTGTTTGGTAAGCAAAAATTCAAAGTTCCTACGCTTCCTTTTGTCAATTGAAAATTGAAACGTGAAAGCTCATCACTTTTGTAAGACTTAGCAATGCCGTGATGTTCCAAATGATCTTTCAGTGCGAATCTGCCATAGATGAGGTAACTATTTATGGTATTTGGATACCATTCTTTGTAAAAACGAAAACAATATTTTTGTAACAAGGAAGATGATATTTTTCCTTTGTTTTGAATAGAATGTGGGTGCGGCAGCCTTTACTCACTTGAGCCCCTTGATCAAGTTCCCATACATTACCAATTTGATGGTCTAATGTTCCGACTCTGAGACTCATTATTCTTTTTCTTATTCTTTAACCTACAGCAAATCATTGTCTAGATGAGACGAGGCATGAGCTACAACATGATTCCATGTTCTGACTCTGGGATTTCATATCTTCTTATTTCACCTTCAGAATATCTATGTCTAGATGGTTTCACGCATGAGCCGCAGCATGAACTACTCCATACTCTCAAGAAGTGAAAGCCAGTGTTAACGACAATTGAAAGTTTCAGCAAGCTTAGATATTGAAGCGGGGACAGCACTTTGGCTTCTCTTCTCTATTAAATTGCATTTGTTAGAGAAGACCCTTCAGATACTTGTGCCTTCCTCTCGGGATTTTAATTTCTAATACCTTGCGATCTCATTGCATTCATTTGACACGCCTGTAACTACTTCCAGGTTTTGTTCTTCACTAGCTAGCTAGTCATTAACCTAAGCATCAGATTATTCTACTGTGCATTGAGGTTTCCTTGTCTTGATGAATTCCTCTAAGCTTGACGACTGAAATTATGCGTCCAGACTCTTTTGCTTCGATATTTTTCTACTTTTGTGGGTATTTCATTTTAAGTTGACTATACCTCTACTCCAGGAAAGCAACATCTGCAACCGAGGTAACAGTTTTATTAACAAAACTATCCTTTACTAATACACATTCACAGGATATTTGATAATTACTCAAAAGAATTATCGAAAAGAAAGCTCTTTATTTGCTACTAAAAGTTTCCTTCTGAGATTGAACACTCCAATAGAACTTTATTGTCAACTGTGATCTCACTACCCATTCATTGTATTTCAAGCGGTTTAATTTCTTTCACCATATTTGATGACATGCTTTCACTGTAATGGTATAGAATTCTATTTCAGTTGGGATATTCTACCACGAAAAATATTAGTCAACATAAAAATCACTATTCATGTTCATCACTGCTAATGATGACGTTGCTTTCAGTAGTGCGGAGAGATTCATTGTTGCACTCCCTGAGACTTGCTATTTTTTCAAACTTTAAAATATTTGTATCTATTTCAAAGAAAAGAGATTCGAATGCTTCTCCCCGTGAGAAACGTTTCTCTATACGCCGAAAATTGAACAATGACTCAGTAATTAGCCTTGTTGTTTACATAATTGTACATGTATGACAGTAGTAGTTGGATACATCTTAGACTCTAGTCACTTTCAGTGAGGGAATATGTATCAATGTGCTATGGAAGTAAGAAAAACGTGTTGAGTGCCATAGATAAGATATAAATGCCTCATACGTCAATTTTTCAATGTTAATTTGAGATGCAAATAGTGAATCCTTCAATGCTGAAGGCTTGGCTTGATTTAAAATGTCCTTGGCTTTATCTTGATCTGTTTATGAGACTCGTAACAAGGCAGAGCAAATAGCAGTTGACTTAATTTCACCTCTGCTGAGGAAAAGTGCTAAGCTTGCCTTTGATGGGATGTAACCTTAAACTGCATCTGGAACATTATTTCTAAGAGATCACAGTTAGATTCCTATGCTTGATCTGAATCCAACCGCTTGTTCAAGTTAATTTATAAAGCAGAAGAGAATCTGTTACTTCAACAAAGCTTGGAACATCTTGATTGGTTCAAAAGATTGCTCAAGTTGAATCATTTTCTAAAATTGATGGAAGGAAATGATGTCTGTATTATAGTTCTCGATTTAAGACCCCTCCCCCTCCTGCACAGTATTATATCCTGTATGGTTTTTGGAATCTTGAGTTCAAAATTGAGTTTTCTTGGTTAAAAATGATTGATGGAGACACTCTGTGAAACAATCTTGGCTGCAATTCATGCCAACCACGAAGCACAAAAAGCTGTCGAGAAACAAATTGAAGTAGTAGTTTGTGAAAGGTTTAAAAATCGTCAAAAAGCGGCTTCTTTGGAAATTCCTTTGACATGCATGGTAAATGCAGGAAGCAGTGAAATGGATCAATCGGGTAGATTGTGGACTCGAAATTTCTTTATCGACAAATACGGAGGCATGCCTGAGCCTAACGAGGATTCAAAATTGAGGTCTCGATTAGAGGATGAATTACTCGCGAATCATCGGTCACCACTGTGGAAAAAGCGAGAGGTTGAACATCTTCATGACATTGTAAAGAATGAATGTAGCTCCTTAGAATCAGTGGCGACCAAAGATTTAGCAGGTTCAATTTCATCTGTAGATTTTGAGAAAGTTGCAAATCGATTGTATAAAAAGACTAGGATACGAAGAACTGCAGAAGAATGTCAGGTAAAATACCAGCCGAATCGTACTCCCTTTTCCAAGGACGAAACGTTGGAGTTACTTCGGAAATTTCACAATGGAGATGAGTTAAGTCTCCCCGATCGCACAAGGTGGCAAGCTTTTAAAGCCTTCCATGCAGCTGCCAATATCCGGAATGTCCCATGGACGCTGGAGCAAGATCGAGTTTTATTCAAGACCATAGCTGCCGCTGGACCACAACAACCTGTGTCTGTATCCTTCGCATCCCAATTATCCAATGTGCTACAAAAACCACCCAAGGTGATCTTGCAGCGTACTATGACGTCACTTCTCAATCCCAGTTTCATCAATGATTCCTGGTCCGAGGATGATGAACGAAAATTGTGCCTTCTGATGAAAGTATATCGTGATTCACCTAATCCCATTGCGTTGGCTACGGTACGGTCTTATGCCATATGATGTTTGTCTTTTAGGTTTATGCATACCATGATTCGAAAACTCACTTTCGTGTTCATAGTCACACTTTCCGAATCGAAGCAGTCGATCTGTGCATGACAAATGGAGTAGAACCCTAAATCCATCGTACGAAGTTGGCAAGGCATTTACTCCAGACGAAGATGCTAGATTATTGCAATTAAAGGGATGCGTCGACTGGAAATTAGTTGAGAAAGATTTTCCAGGTCGATTATCACAAAGTCTTGCACATCGCTGGAAGGAATTAGCGTCCAAGGAAATGGTTTTAGAAGAAAAAAGTCGTAGTCTAAAGAGAAAGTTTAAAGATTTTGATCAAAATGATGTCGTACTGAGAGTGAAGCCAAACTCAATACTAAAAAAAGCTGTTTGATTGAAGATTAAGTCAAAAAGACAAAAACATGATGCCTTAAAATGCCTTTTTCCTTTAGAATAAACAAAAACAATTAAACTTTTTAATTCAATTATCCTTTCGTAAAGTAGCACATTAGCTTTGACTGAGTTAAATATGCATTGATAATGATTCCATCCCATACTTCAGTTTCTTTTTTTAACTAAAAAGTTGTTGAAAGCTAAGCTATGCAGGAAATGCCCATTCTTTTACTCTTTACTCTGAACCTTATTGAGAAAAATTGCGAAACGACGTTGGACACTTATGAAACAATAGTCTACAAACAATGGCGTCTTCGGTAAACTCGCAGCTACTTCTGTTTGTTATTGTTGGCAAAAACGAGCCTTTATTCGAAGCTGAGTTCAATAAACCTGGAGCTCAGGGATCATCCGACTCTGTTACTCGCCAAAACTATTTCGTGTTACATTCAAGTTTGGATTTGGTAGAAAGGAATGCTTGGACGACCAACTCCATGTACTTGAAAGTTGTGGACAAGGTAATGTGATTGGGATTCTGTAAACGAGTGACCTGAACACTGTAGCATCTAACTTCCCTGCGTTGTCGAATGAATATTAGGTGAATCAGCAATTAGTCTCCACATTCTTGACCGCAGGGAATATCAAGTTCATGCTATTACACGGCGGTCGATCCGAAGAAAGCATAAAAAACTTTTTTAACGAAGTTTATGATCTCTATGTAAAGGTAAGCTTTGTTTATGAGATCTGGTTTCAATCACGTCATTTTTGTGATGTTCTAATTCCTTGGGCCTTTATAAAGTTCTCTATGAATCCATTTTATCGTTACGATACACCAATTGTGTCGAAATCCTTTGATTCAAGAGTTCGTGCTGTTGCCAGAAGATATCTGATATAACGTGATAGAATGGATTAGCTTCTCGAATCTGTCAAAGCATAGCTATTGGCTAACTATTGTTTGGAATAAATGGAATAGGAAGGCAACAGATGCAGCCTTCCTTACTTAAACAGAAACATTCTTTGCGTTATCTGCTCGTACGATTCATGTAACTCTGACTTTACTAAATGGGACAACATTTTAAGAGTGCGTTGCCAATTTCCGTAATTTGAACGTTGTAACTCGAGCTCTTCCGATTTAAAGTAGTTTTTCCTATTTAAGTTTTTGAAGTCACTCCATAGCGACTCAAATCGTTGTTTGGGTAGGCTTATGCATGAGTAGGGATCCTTTTTGCCCCTTTGCCAAACACTATATTTCTTTTAATGCATTAAAAAGTGGAAATATATTTGAAGCATGCTGCCGTACCTTAGGATAACTTATTTTGAAGACTCAGAGTTACATGAAATAATGGTTAAGACAGTAAGTTTCATAATGTTGTGACATCCAGAATATGTTAGATCATATTAACTTCTAAAGAAGCTTAAACTTGTTTTGGGAATCAAATTTTCCGATTGTCACTTACAACCAAAATAACAAAGTAGATAATAATTTTTCCTCTTGCGTTTTGAACAATTCCTATCATAATAATAACTTCTCAGTGAAGCTTAAAACTTATTTTAGGAATCACTTTATCGAACTGCCATTTACTAGCAACGTAACGAAGAAATAATAATTCGTCGAATTTTTTGCAATTATGGTTCAGAACATTGGAATCACGTAATTACAGAGGGGATGACAGCTCCCCTTGTTCCTAACAATGGGCGCCAGCCCAAGTTGGCAGCCTTTGGCCCTTGAAACCTATTTTTTGAGAAATATATCATTATCGAACAAAATTCGAAATATTGAATTTTGGAATGTAATGATTATTAAAGTGGTTTTGTTTTCGCATGCAACATTACAACTCCGGCATTTAAAGGAATCCTTTGAAAGACATTTCAGTTCTCTTGTATCATCCTTTCCCCCTCGAGTATTTACGTGTATATGTAGCTGGTTTTATTTCAATGAAAGATGTAGATATGTTCTTGATAATGTTGGTTTTTGCCTGTTTTGACTTTAAGGCAAAGACATCTTTAGTCTTATCACGATAGCAAGAGCAATATGGTATGACTAAAATCACCAACTGATACAGTTGACTGATATTTGGTCTTTTCATTGGATTTCAACTGGAAGGGCTGCTTGAAGGTCAACATTATTTGAATCATACAACTATCATGCAAATGATTTTGCAGTACCACCTTGTAGCCTCATACGAAGGCGCCTGCGATAGCCATGTTGACAAAGACTGCATGAATTGTCATTTTTCCAGTATTGTTATTCGTAATCCGATGATTCAAAGATAATATTGTACAGCGAAAACGATTTGATTTTCTGTTGTGATTGCTATTCAACGGTATGTTTGTATACAGCTTTCACACTTCAGAAACTGACTGAATTTGTAAACAAAGGTTTATTCTTTCTTGAATAAATGAGACAGCATTTTTTTTCCAAATGGATTTCTTTTGAAGAAAATGCGGATAAGTAAAGAATTACTCAAGAGATATACTGCGATACTTGTCATTTCATATTGCTAGTGTTTTGATAGTTTTTCTTTACTTTGCTACAGAATCAAAAAGAATTATCGTTTCCAAATTACTTGTACCCAAATCATGTCTATAGTCTAACCTTGAATTTACAATCTGGATCATATTTATCCTGTTGTATTTAATTGAAAAGTAAAAATACTTGGTGCTTTTCAAACGATAAAACGTCATGTCATTTCTTCACCTCTACATATTTTCTCGTTTTCTTATTTGGCGTAGAGTGGTTTCCCTCAGCTATATGTTCTCATCTGATAATTGGGAGCAAATCGGCAAAAGTATAATACAGTCACGGTAAGAGTGACTCCTCTCAATCTTTATGACCTATTGAAGTTCTACTAGAGCCAAGAGATTTCTGACAGCCATTCACAATGACGAGATTGAACCTCCCTTAACAAAAAAAACACAGTGATGATTGTATAGTGCAGATACGTTCTCCATTTAAGGATTCTTCATGTTTTATTGGGATTCCTTGTTTTATAGTCTAATATTTCTACTACTAGGAAGTTAAAATTTGGGTCTGCTTCGGATGTGCTCATTTAGAATCCTTATAGCCGAGCCTATGCAGAATGTTTTTCTAATTTGAAACCTTTGTGCCAACGCAACTAACCCTGAACTTCCAACCTATTTCAACTTAGCTTATGATTTACACTTCATAATAAATCACTTTTTGAAAACTCGAAGCACAAGCCTAATAAGTTCCAGTACGATAAAAAGATAGATCATGTTATTAAGTCACATTTGATTATTCATTGGAATATATAATAACAGAATTGATCATTGATTTTACATCGGACAAATTCCCGATTCCTGTCACCTTGTTTACTCACCGATCGATTCCAGTTGTGACGTGTTTTTTAGATTTTTGTTTTGATCGATATCTATCACATCGTCACTCTTACCGAAGGAAATATCAAGCATGAAGTTTATGAACACGGCATTGAAAAGTTTGTTGCTCAGCTCTGCCGTTCAACCAGCTTACTCTTTTGGAAGAGTGTCATCCTCTTGCCTTAGGCGAAGCGTGCTTCGAGGCGGATCCATGCCCTACTCGCAGTGCAGTTCACTCTCAATGAGTCAAACCAAAGCCTCGTTTCCCTCCTGGACATTCGATAAGCCTTGTACAACTATTGAATGGAATGAATTATCATCCATAAGTCTCAGTGCTACTACAGATATTTCATCAGTCCAGGACTCAGAACTTGTTGTTGTTGGAATGTTTGCTCCTGTACCTGCAGATGACGATGACGCTGTGGAGGAAGGTGCAGATCCCCCAGTAGTATCACTAACTGGTAAAGCTAAAGAATTAGACGACAGTATTGGAGGAATATTGACTGAAGTGATAAATGATAATGCGAAAACTTTCAAAGCCGGAGCAAAAGCAGGCTCAATGACTCCAACCATAAGAGTCGCCAACAACGGTGAAAAGGTAAGCGGAGAAACATGAACTGAAGTGATTGCCAAATGGATATTACTAGATAATTTTGATTAACCTTTATGGATGCAGACAAAGAGGTATGTAGTATTAGGACTGGGAAAACGTCCTAAAGATGACGAAAAGAAAGGAGAGAGTGTTGGAATCAGCCTTGGAAAGGCTATAGCATCCAAAGTAGACTCAGAGAAAAAAATCACTTCTTGCTCCGTTATGCTACCAGAAGTTCTATCAGAAGATTCGATTCTTACGGATCTTTCCTCGGCAATTTTCTCGTCTCTCTATTCAGATAATCGCTACCGAACAGGGGATAAAATCAAGAAGGTGGCAGAAGATCTAAAGTCAATTAGCTTCGTAGCGGAAGGGGAATTGGCAGCGAACGCAGATGAAGCACTTGAAATGGGAAAACGATTATCAAAAGGGATTATGCTAGCCAAAGATATTGTTAATAGTCCACACAATGCGCTGAACTCACTTTCGTTAGCTGAAACAGCAAAGAGAATCGCTGCAGAGTCAGATGGCTTAATTACTTGCCAGATATTAGATAAGGTTGAATGCGAAAAGCGTGGTATGGGAGCATATCTTGGAGTTGCTCGTGGTAGCGAAACGGAACCACAGTTCATTCATTTGACTTACTCTCCCAAGACTTCCGAAATAGTCAAAAAGGTGGGCATTGTAGGGAAAGGATTATTGTTTGACACAGGAGGATATAATATCAAGACGTCTATGATGGAATTAATGAAATTCGATTGTGGAGGTTCCGCAGCAGTCTTAGGAGCTGCCCGAGCTGTAGCTGCCCTTGCTCCAGAAGGCGTCGAGGCACATTTTATTGTGGCAGCTTGTGAAAACATGATTAATGAACGTTCGGTGGTACCATCCGACATCCTAACTGCATCTAATGGAAAGACAATTGAGGTGGGAAATACCGATGCAGAAGGGCGACTAACATTGGCAGATGCGCTAGTATTCGCCGACAAGGAAATTGGATGTGAGTCTATCATCGAATTATCGACACTGACTGGTGCTTGTATGGTTTCACTAGGAAAATCCATTGCAGGAGTTTGGACCGCAAACGATGATCTAGCCACTGAAATCGCTGACATTTCAAAGCTGACAGGGGAGAAATCTTGGCGGATGCCATTGGAGAGTTCCTACAATGAACAGTTAGAAAGTAAGATTGCTGACATCAGCAACATCGGTTCGCGATACGGCGGTGCAATCACAGCTGCATTATTTCTTCAAAACTTTGTGAATAAGAAAAAGCCATTTGCACATATTGATATTGCAGGTCCTGTATGGAATGACAAAACTGGAGCAACCGGCTATGGAACAAGGCTGGTAGCAGAATGGGTCAAACGACAAGGAGCAACACCATCTAATTAAAATTAATAAATGCTTATTTATAATAAAAAGTGAATTTCAATTCAGTATTTTCCTTGTTACTCTCAGTTGACTTTCTTCCCCATCAAACAAATGATCATCCTACGATGCACTACTTGGCATCATTTCCAATCTCCAACACATGATGGTGAAGCTCATTTAGAACTTTTTGACTTGAACCTTTCTCAAACATAAGACCACTACAGAAATTACTTGTTTTCCTGGTTAATGGAGCACTCCTTAACAGAAGTAATTTTAGCAAGAAAAGCTATGATTCTTGCAAATTCAGCCAAGGAGGATATGAATTGTTGGAACTTAGAACAGGGTCAATTCTTCACCACAGAATGGTCACTAAAGTTCCAATAGGTATTTGATAGACTTAGAGCATGTGATGGCTGATCATGATAACATGCCTTCTGGATTAAAAATCACTACAAGGAGCGGCATTATTACACAGACTGCACATGTTATCCAGCAGACATGTGTTGCGGTGATTTATTTTTTAGTGATGCTTGTCAAACAAGTCAGGAAGGAAGTCGGACGAGGCTAAGAATCATATTTTTGTCTGGAATTAAAGACCTAGTAGCAATCAAGGAGATAGTCATCTCAACGTCTGTATCTATAAACTTCTTATATTTGCCTTAGATAGAAAGGGACTCTCTAATATAGCTTTTTGTCAATGTCCTCTCTTCTTCCCTACTTTTTGCTTCGGAACATGTTTTACCTTAAGAGCATCCAATCGCTGACTGAGTTCTGAAACTTGCTGTGATTTCTTCACCAAGGCATTGTGAGCGGCTTCTGCCTCTACCTGTGACTTCTGAATTTTTCTGTTGTTACAATCAAGAGATTCTTTTGTTTCTTCCTGCAATTTCTGTAGGCTTGCGTTGGTGTGGTTTAAAGCAAGCTTGGCTTCTTTCAGGTCGGAAAGCACTGCATCATGGTCGCTGCGAACAGTATGAATTTCCTTTATTAGATCATGAAGTCGTTGCGTTATTTCGTTATACTTCTTCTTAAGTTGCTCTTCGTTAACAACTAGATTTCCCTTTTTCTTGTTGAGACGATGGATTCTCCCTTGTAAGGTTTTAATTTTATCCTCGAAGTTAACAATTTGGCAATTGTTTTTGTTAAAGTAGAGTCGTATAAAGGGTGTTTTGTAAGAGCAAAGTTCATTGCAAATAGGGCATTTTACCCGATTTTCTTGCCAAGGACACTGACGAGCGTTAATCCAATTTCCAAAACAAGCCTGATGAAATACATGCCCACACGGCACTGTTGTCCCGATCGCCTCTTTCTCCAAAGACTCGTGGCAAATAACACACAGGGCTTCCTCATTTTGTTTTAGGATCGACATACTCATTGCCTATGCTTTACTAGCGCCGATATATGAGCCAAGAATTTCTTTTTTTGTGACTTTTTGAACGCTGCCCGTGTAGATTCCGTTCATCGTCAGTTGATTCGCGCATTTCACGGAAACAATGTTTTTTTCATTGCACTATGAACTGTAAGCTTTGTATTGAGCTAGGATAGCACTTGTCCTACTTTTCATGCATTACTCATTCCTCTCTTTTTACCACAACTAGACAAAACTGCTCTTGCCCATTCATCAGGTACACTCACCTAACATCTAACCCCATCTTAAACCCTAAATTGAGCCTTTACTTTGAAATTTGATATGAATAACGAAATGTTTTGCAATATTGAAAGTGAAGAAATTTAGATCTTTTGATGCAATGGTGTTCCTGAAAATAGCAAAGTGGGAAGGTTCTTTTGCATGCCTATGCAGAGAAAGAGAGTTTGTAGGTGATCAACTGAAAGAACCTTCTATTATTTCTGCTGCCAAAGAATCCCCCTCAATGAAATGCTGTGCCTTTCATATGGAGAATTGATTATTGGTAATTCACATGGGGTATGAAAGACATTTGTCTAGTGATGTAAAAAAGATAATTATCAATGCCTGATTCAATGTGAAAAGGAATTTGAAATTTAAGGGTCTTGATCACCCAGACTGTTGGCTTCACTATACTCCTTCTTTGAGCACCCAATCAGAGGAAATTAATGAGGATTACAAAGCAGGTGACATCAGACTACAAGCTCACATCTTGTCTCGCTTGCCTCTGATTAATCAGCGTATCATTAACCTGGCAATGAATGCAAAACACCAAGTACTTCATTAAATCAAGTGATGCCCTTTACTGGTGCTGATTATAATCGCGAAGAAATCAAATCAAGTACGTGGAAGGTAATGATAGGAAGTTTCATAATACAGAAAAGTATGTGAAATGCATTGATTTGCTGCGGCATGCGCAAGAGTTAAATGCGTCTGTTCAAATCATGCACAAAGTGCTAGCCAATTCAATGGAGAGAGGATTGGCAAGCAGGGCATGAAAAGCTGGAAGAACTAGCGCAACGGTCATTTGTCACCTTTCCAACACTTGCATAAATCAAGGAAACATTGGAGGTTGGCGGAACGTCGAATTCGGGTGGAGCTGCATCTGTCCTAATAAGAATATCAGCAAAGGTGAAAGGTAATAAATTCTGATGGATAGTAGTAGAGCTACTATCTGTGTGACTAACGGTAGTATATCGTTATTCAACACACATTCTTTTTTTACAAAACTGTGATAGTTGATACATATATGTCCTACGGATTGAAGAAATCAAGAAAGTTTTCTTTTACGTGATAAGCTTGTGTTCAAGAAGGATTTAATCCGAGAATTGCCTTTTAGTCAGTTTCATCTTATGAATCTCCCTGTGCATGGCAACTTCTCTGATGTTTAAAGGCGTCATTGCAGCTATATTGGCCTTCTGAATAGAATAGAATCACAAGAACAATGCCTTCTTCATATGCTGTGCATATTCTTTCAGTTTTTGAGGCAGCAACAATTCTTGAGCTTTAAACAATTTTAGAGGCATGAGGATCACACCTTTGCCTGCATTCTCTTTCAAAATTATATTATTTTCTTAAACAAAAACTGAGGACGAATTCGATCCGCGTTGAATCGATCAGGGTTTGGGGGAAATATCAGAAGTGGAATGGGAATATGCTGCTCTTCGTTGAATTTTTAGTCACAAACATAAAGTTTGGTTATCCTCAAGAATTATATTTGGTCAAGAGGCTCATTGTGCCTTAAAGAATTTTTGAAAAAATGAGCATTCTGAAGACAAGGAAAAAGGTGACAATGGAAAAGGTCACACAAAGAGAAAGCGAAGATAGAAGAATGGTCTTCTTTCTGCAAGATACTCTCCAAGACGTATTTGTGATATTGACAGAATGATAAACTTGAAAAAAGATTTACCGTCAATTCGCGAGGCTTTAATTGGTTAAGAAAGAGCTTTAGAGAATGGAATCCAAAAATGATCGTGAACAGTCAAGAAGCAAAGTGATGATCTTGATGATGATTAGTCCGTAGAAAGAGTCTGAAGTATTGGTTGAGTCAGATTTGAAAGTTTCTAAGCCTAAATTGCTTAAGAAAATGAAAGATATGCACGGATTGAAAAGGGTGGGTAGATGTTGCTCTATAGTGAGTTGCACAAAGTGAAATTATGTTCTATTTTATCTATTTTTAAACTACAATCAGATGTGCCAAGAGAAAGTGGTTGATAAAAATAAATGTGTTTATGTGTTTCAAGTCTGATTGATGGCTGGGTGACATCTTGAATCATTTAAGCATCCATGGTGATAAGAAACCTTAGGGCCAAGATGATTGATGTTGAAAATGACTTTTAGCATGGTGACTGAATGCAGTGGAATGCGTTTTACACCACCTATTGGAAGTATGTCTCAGCAACCAATCAAATTGAGAGCAAGTGACAGCAAACAATGATTATTCAAATACAATTTTGGTAAAAAATTCTTTATTTCATGTGACAAAGACTTCGTGAAATTCCTAGAAAACAAAAATGCATTGACATCATTTCAGAAAAACGGTGAATTTGAGAAGATTTGAGATCTTGTCGTCCACGACAGTCTAAACTATTGTTGAAGTTAGCTTACACGAGTTAAAATCACATTTTACTTCGTTATGTTGGTAAAAATTATGTTTGCCAAGAATGATAGGTGAAGTTTTGAGAGCAAAAAACCATTGAACAGGAATGAAAGGAAAGAAAGGAGTTTTGGTATCAAGTTCTAATTTACTAGACTAAGGACGCTGCAGAGGACGGGAAGTTGAAAGAAGCGTATGAACAAGCCATTTCCACGTTAAGAGATTCAGGAGATAAGACGAGAAAGTTTGGCAGAATGCGTTCTGATTTTTCACCAATACTAAGATATTCATTAAATATAGAACGTTAATCTGGTGCCAATTGTAGAAACAATTAAAGAATCTTGAACTTTTCCTTGGTCGACAGTTAGAAGTAGAATACCTACTCGTTTCTATGAGTTTACCATTATCATCAAAAACAATTTCTTTGATTTAAATGGAGATGGAAACTGAAGGTCAGCTAGATCCACAAAACTGCATTAGCATGATGTTTGCTAAATTAATAGTTGAAAGCATTTCAACTACATAATACGTTCAGGAACGCATCTTGAAAATCAGCGTTGCTCAGTTCTTTGCATGGCAACGAGCTTACAAAATTATAAAGATCAAGCTCCCAGTACTGAAACATGCTTTTCATGCTACTTAGATAAGTGGTTACGACTAGATATCCTGCTTGATTGATTTACGCCGCTGCATTGAATGCCAAGACACAAAACCCACTCAAAAACACAATTTGAATAAAGATTTGCTCTCACTGCTTTGATTTCCTCTCAATCATTCACAGTAAGGATTATTCAAGACTCCGACTTTGTCATAGCTAGGGAAGATTAAAACTAGCTGTGATATTTCATTAAAACACCAAAATCATTTTTCTTGTTGACCTTAACTTATTCTCAGATATCTATAACTTATTGGTGACCTGCTATCAAAAGTTGCCTTTGTGAAAGAAGATAATAAATCATTCAGATGTGCCCACTAAGAATTTTAAATAGGCAAACTTTATGGGAAAATGTTTGTGAAATTATGTGGAGAACTGAATAGTTGAATAAAGAAGATAAATAGAAGTTGGAATGTCAACCCTTAGTACAATCACCTATGTTGATGCTGAAGTTAAAGTGAAAAACTTGACAATATTTTACAAGAATGAGAGCTCTGAAAGAACACAGTTCAGCTTTTTATATAGAAAATTACAGCTTAGTTTGAAGAGGTAGATATCAAATTATAGACCTAAGCTCGATGTACATCAATATGGCAAACAGGTAAAAATTGATCATTACATGATATTCTCACCACGGGACCATTCACTTGGTAATCCAATACAGGCCCTGTGTAATATGCTACTGTGGCTAGGTGTATTGCTTCTCTCTTTCTCATTTTTTCCTGCACGAAACAACAATCAAGCTGATTTACAATATTCTATTTTGAATCATTTTTCCAGCATCACAAGTTACGGTTACTGCTTAAGGTTATCCTTGACTTTTGCTTAGAATCCAACTTGGGACAGCATAGAATCCAAAAAGTCTTCTATTTTTAAATGGTATTTTGTGACGCTTTGAAGAGATACCTTTAATTATTTCTTGACTTGCGTTTCAGCATTGCATTTATGTTTCTTATTGGTCTTAACAATCCATGTAAATATTTTCCTTCTGAATTCATGAGGCCATTATCAAACATCAAATGTAGCCACAGGAGTAGACCACCTAATTGATTTTTGTGTGATGAAACGCATTCAGCCTTTCAAACCAAGAAATATGTTTGTGTCTTTTATGATGTACACGTGGAAGTTTTGAATGTATAGCATGAAAGAAATTTGAAGTGACTTGTGTGTCCAACAAAATTACCCGTGGGTTCTAATGTTTACTCCACACTGGTGTTTTTAATGGGTCAAGAATCTTTTATCTCGTTTTGTCCAAACTGAATCTACAAACTAGATCCAAGTTGCATGAAGTCTTTAGCTTTATACTAAACACATGCTGAAAGACCACATTACCGTTTTCTAGCTTCAGGATAGAAAGCTCCAACATAGGCTTGTTGAACAAAGGCCTAAAAGGTTTTTAGTGCAAGTATCGATTTTTTAGTTGAAGTTTATTTAGGTGACGTCCGTGCCTGCGTCATACTCTTGTTGGTGCACAATATGGTGTCAGATTTCTATCGTCAGTTGTTACAACGAAAGCAACGATATCAAAATGTTCAACAGTTTAATTGCATCACTACCACTGCTTCTGCATTCTCTATCAGCATTTCAATTGTCGTCATCACCACATATTTGGGGTAAGGCAGAAAACGCGCATGCGATACTCTCGATATCGGTAGAACAATCGAATACGTTAGGGGAATCGACAACACGTGACGAAAATGATATCGAGCAACCGCCCTGGTGGACATCTGTGAAACTTCCACACGCTCATATTGCCGAAAAGGTTAGGAAAGACTTTGCTATACTTGATACTACTGTTGGGGGGAAGCCATTAGTATATCTTGATTCTGCTGCGACGTCACAGAAACCGCGAGCAGTCCTAGATGCTCTTCAACAATATTACGAAACATCCAACGCCAACGTGCATAGAGGTGCACATCGTCTGTCACGAGATGCCACAGCTGCCTATGAGGGAGCTCGTGACGACGTTGCAAACTTTATTGGGGCATCCTCACGTAATGAATGTATCTTCACAAGGGGTGCAACTGAGGCTATCAATTTAGTTGCCATGACGTATGGTCGGACGTGTATGACAAGTCCAGACGATGAAATTGTCTTGACAGAACTAGAGCACCATTCCAATCTAGTCCCATGGCAAATCCTATCCGATCAGACTCACTGCAAACTCCGATATGCACATTTGGATCGTGAAACAGGAATGGTAGATATGGATGAATTTAGATCCCTCCTCTCACCCAAAACAAAGTTAGTGACATTTCAACATGTGTCAAATGTAATGGGGTGCGCAAATCCTGTGGCTGAGATGGTACAGGCAGTTCGAGAGGCATCACCGGATGCCAAAATACTTTTGGATGCATGTCAATCGGTACCCCATCAGCGATTCAACGTACAAGAATTAGGAGTAGACTTTGTTGCCTTTTCTGGACATAAAATGTGTGGCCCAACTGGAATCGGTGTACTTTGGGGTCGCGAAGATTTGTTGAATTCCATGCCACCATTTTTGGGTGGTGGAGAGATGATTGATCAAGTCACTTTGGAGGGATCCACATTTGTTGCAGCTCCAGGGCGTTTCGAGGCAGGGACGCCCGCTATAGCGCAAGCGATAGGACTAGGCGCTGCCATACGATATTTGAACGAAATTGGAATGGAAAATATTGAAGCCTATGAGCATGAACTAGGAAACTATCTTTATAAGAGATTATCCGAATGTCAGGGAATACATATTTTGGGACCCAAGGAAGGTAGGATGGGTCTATGTGCATTTTACAGTGATGATGTTCACCCCAGTGATTTGTCGGCATTTTTAGACGTGGAAGGAATAGCCATTCGAGCAGGTCATCATTGTTGCCAACCCTTGCATCGAGCACTTGGATATTCTCATTCTGCTAGAGCCAGCTTATACTTTTACAACACGAAAGAAGAAATCGACAAATTCATTGAGGTCCTTGATAACTCCATATCTTTCTTTCGAAATTTGAGCTCAGATGGAGAAATAAAATCTGATCATGATGACTTTGTTCCATTTATCTAATCTTTCTAAAGTCAAATTTATTGTTCATAGTTATCTTCATGACTTGGTTACATAGAAGTGAGGTCGCAAAAATAACTGCCTAAGAAGCAAAGTATAGTAAAGGGGGAAAAGCAAACTTAGGAACAAATTATTTGTCGAATCTCTGAAAAAATTGATTCGGTTTCGTTTTTTAAAGTAAAGAAACTATATCACACTTGGACTGCCATCCGTAACGTATAAGATAACGGTTGATGAAGTTTTTTACAAGACCAGCCGGCGATCCCGCCAAAGTTTTCTAAGTAAAAGAGTTTTTCCTTCCCTTCTTTGAACGACTCGACAAAATCTCAGTGTGGTAGGTCCTCTCAACACAAGATTAAATGTCAATTCTTCACTTCAAATCTAGTTGACTTGTTTTGAAATCAAAATAATTGTTCTCTTTTCATGGACCATCAAGATACATTACTTTATCACAGAACAGCACTACAAAGACGCGGTGTACTCCAGCCCCTTTTAGAGGATGCTGAACGAAATTTGGAGGATCGAAACCCATTTACCTACATCTATGTTAGTCCTTGTCAGATAGAAGTATCCAATGATCCATACAAGCAAGTTCCCTATGAGGATATGAAGCCTTGTAACTTAACTTCTTATGAATGCCCAAATCTTCGCGCCAATGTACAACGGACTGCAACGCTGTCTATCGCATATAATTATGAACTTCATTACAAACTGGGATCGGACATTAATGCGACTTTGGAAACATTGGAGGGCTCACAATTACAGCATTTAGCTTCCATGGCTGGATTACTACAATGCGATGGCATCTCCGTATCACGAATAGGCAATAATCGAGCTTTGGAATCTGATTCATTGTTGTCCTCTAAAGAACAAAAAGCCTTGATTGGTATATCCTCATTTCCTCTAGATACTCCTGACTTTGAATCGAGTAAGTAACTCGCATACTGATAAAAATAGTCATGAAATTCTAATGCTGATAAATCTCTATAACTCCTCCTTTTGTGAAAAGATGAATGCATATTACCCGAGGAATCTTCTGCCACTGAGTCTTCAAAATGCCTTCCCATGAAGGGCTCTATGACAGCGACGATTGATGCCAATGCAACAGCGACAGAACAGAGTAGTATTGAGCGTACATTAATGCGGGTAGTACGGGATGGTATGCAAGATGATGTATATGTTGCAGGGAACGTTACGAAAGTATCGTTTGTTGGGTTCAGAAGTTCCGATGTCACTGCACCCAACACATCGATGCAAACGGAGCAACAATCGAAATCCTCAGCTCCACTATCAGGTCTGAGCATTGCCTTGATATTCGTCGCGTTGTTGGTACTCTTTTTAGTCTTGGCACTTTTTGTGACTAAACGTCGACGAAAACGAGAATCGCAGCCCACACATGATGCAACCAATTCACAGGATGCCTTGAATAGTGACCTTTTTGTTCATACCCGAGCGGCACCCTCAATCTTGGACGCAGATATTGAAGGTGCCGACATACCGGGATCGTTGGCCAATAAAGATGAACTTGCTCTAGAAGTCCAAGCCCCAACGGGAACACCCCCTAAAACTGGATACTTATCCGTAGATGATCCCTTGACAGGAAAATCATCTCTGCACCATCCCTTGCCGAGTGCAAGTCTGATGTCGAGTTTTGATGCCGTGGAATATTTGGCGGATACTATGAGTTTCGATGAAGCGTCAACGGAAGGAGAAACTAGGAAATACAAGGTGGATGAAAGAAATACGTCTCTAACAAAGGAGAAGGAAATCACGGGCGAGAATCCTAGACAATCATCATTTGTCTCAACCAGGGAATTAAACAATGCTCTGAATTCTAAAGAAATCGCTACACCAATAGCGACTACTTATGGCTCGGATAAGACAGACGACTCTTCTGTGCCGTATATACTCACATGAGCAGTAGTGAGACTTAAATTTTTTTGTCTTTAAATAAGTTTTTTTAACTGAAACTGTCACTGACTCCAATAGCTCAATGTTGCATATGACATTTATTTTATTCACATTTTGGAATTTCAAAATAAGCCAATTTCGTTGTCAAACGTAGAAGAAAACTGACATTGATTTTAGTTCTTGCGTATTATAGGGTATCAACGCAAGGTACGTTTGACATTAACTCCATCCAAAGGGCAAGTACAGTGGAAAATAAGTTAATTTTCTCTCATTAAGCTCTCCGTCATCAATTCTCAATCAAATTCAACTGCTTCATTAATTTTCTCCCCCTCTCAAAGGAACTGAGCAGATTTTTCTGATGCTGCAACCTGGTATAGGATATCTTATCTGTTGTTCTGTAGTTGTCATCAATGACCTCAAAGTAACGGATGCTCTTCCATCAGGTCACAGATGTACACCAGTGATACACCTTTCCTTCTGTTGCGGGAGGCAAAAGTAACGCTTGTGCTTTGAATTTTGTTTTACCTTTTCCAGTAGTCCTGTTATTACTTACATTCTAACCAATTTCTTTATTTTTTAATGCTAGCTTTTCTGCATCACAGTCCTCTTTCTTCTTTCACAATCATGTTCCCAACATGTATTTTAAACTAGTTACGAGAGCCTTTCTATCTTTTGTCTCACGCCTGCTGCGCTATTTTAACGGGAATCAACGGTAGGACGAAGGAATTTGAACGCCTTATCTCTTAAAGAAATGTTTAAAAATGGAGTGTATACTGCCCTTTCCCCAATTTTGCTGTTTTCAAAGGTCTAACTTTTCTCTACCATTTTATTTGAATACCGATTTTTGAAGGACACGCTGGCGATCCTCTAAACACATGGCTGGAACATTTTCACAGGAGTAGGGAAATCATTTCAACATTTTTCGGATGTCATATCACGTTGCAACGCTTTGATTTTAGAACAGTAGCTTTCCTAACATGGACTATCAAAATACATTATTTTATCACAAAACAGCGCTGCGAAGGCGTGGTGTGCTCCAACCGCTTTCAGAGGATGCTCAACGAAATTTGGAGGAACGAAACCCATTTACCTACATCTACGTTAGTCCTTGTCAAATTGAAGTATCCAATGATCCATACAATCAGATTCCTTACAACAATTTAACGCCCTGTAACTTAACTTCTTATGAATGTCCTAATTTCGACGCTAAAATACAACGGACTGCAACGCTGTCTATCACATATAACTATGACCTGCATTACAAATTGGGATCGGACATTAATGCGACCTTGGAAACACTGGAGGGCTCACAATTACAGCACTTGGCTTCCATGACTGGATTATTACAATGCGTTGACATCTCTGTATCACGAAGAGGCAATGATCGAGTTTTGGAATCTGACTCATCACAAAAGGCCTTGATTGGTATATCCTCCTTTCCTCTTGATACTCCTGATTTTCAAATGAGTAAGTAATTTGTTGAGAGAAATGATTCTCGCGTACTGAAGATGCGCTTTAAGTTCCGTCGCTGATCCTTTTAAATGTTCATTCCTTAAAAAGATGGATGCACATTGACAGAGAAATCGTCAATCGTTGCTGAGTCTTCTGTGTGCATCCCTATGAAAGGTTCTATGACAGCGACGATTGATGCCAATGCTTCAGCGACATTGATGACTAGTATTGAGCGTTCGTTGATACGGTTGGTACGAGATGGTATGCAAGACGATGTGTACGTTTCAGGGAACGTCACGAAAGTATCGTTTGTTGGGTCTAGAGCTCCTGATGTAACCACATCCAGCACTTCGATACAAACCGCGAAGCAATCGAAATCCAATACCACACCATCAGATTTGAGCATCGCCTTGATATGTGTCGCGTTGTTTATTCTCTTTTTGATGTTGACACTTTTTGTGATCCGCCGGCGAAAAAAGAAATCAGAGCAGTCCGAAATGATGTTTCATGATGCAACCATTTCAAAGGGTGCCGTGAATAGTGACCTTGTTGTTCATACCCGAGTGGCACCATCAATTTTGTATTCGAACATTGAAGGTGCCGATATAGTGGGATCGTTGGCAAATAAAGATGAACTTGCACTTGAAATCCAAGCTCCCACTTATAGTCGTACCATAATTGGTGACTTGTCGAGGGACGATCCCATGAAGAGCTTTGATGCTACAGATTACATGGCAGATACTCTGAGTTTCGGTGAAGTATCAAAGGAGGGAGAAACTAAAAACTACACGATGGAGGAGAGGAATATGGGTCTGCCAAATGGAGAAAATCTTCAACATGAACATAAGGCATTGGTCTCCGCTAAGGAATTGAACAAAGGAATGATTCGAGAGAAAATCGTGTCCTTAGACCCGCCAATACAAGTAGAAGATGCTTCGGATGAAGAAGACGAATATTCTGTGGCTTACAAATTCACATGATCTGGAGAACACGTTAAAAATGAATCCTGTAAAATCGAGTATGTCGAGAGTCACCATGCAATACTCAGATTTTGAAAATACCAAATTTCTTTGAAATGTAGATGGAAAACACTATTTAGCTTACACAGGCCTTCATTTTCAAATGAACTTTAGTCAGTTTCGTTCAATGTAATATGCCATAGGTAGGAATATTGCATATCCATGGAGTGTGCAGCATCGGAAATTCTCTCAAATTGTTATGAGAGAAGTTCCATGGGAACTTTGGATAAGTTCATTTCTTTTTTCATGAAAGTGAGTTTTGGATCTAAGCGAAGAGCTTTGGTGCACCGATCTACCAAAATAAAAAGTGTCCTCAATAGGAATTGATGACCTACTTGTTGTCCCTTTGGAACTGGTGTTAGTTCCTCCAAAAATCCTAGTTTGGAATATAAGGATAATGCAGCAGGCGATGCCACAGCATCCACATGGAGAGAAACACTCGAAAGTCCATAAGCGATAGCTACTTGTTCCAAACATGACATCATGGTATGGCCGTAACCATATCCTCGAGATTCCTTCCTGATAATGACATTTGAGATATATGGTTCGAAGCCAGGACTAAAATTATCATCATCATACTGTCCTCCTTCTCCTCCTCCCCAAAGTATTTTCTTGAGTTTCATGGGTATTGCTAAAGCAGTACTTGACATTCCGAGTGGTTGAAGACTAAATTCTGCTGCTCCTAATATTTCATCGTTTTCCAGTTCATTGGATACAAGACACCACCATTGATGATCAGGCTCTGAGATCATCCACCGAGGACTTTGAATACGTTGATATATTCCAAGATAAAAGCAACATGCCAATAAAAAATTATCACAATAATCGACAATATCCGACAAGGCGGAGAATGGTTTTGACAAATCCAAGAAAGTGGACGATAGAAATGACGATGAGGATATTGAAGAGGGAAAGAACTGATTTGGAATAAGAAAGCGAATCACATGAGGATTATGATATCGATTGGAGGGACCCCATTCTCGAACGTATATCCGCACTAGGGCTGGAATATCACATTCTTGAACCCTACGAAAAGTGATGGATTTGGTGGTGGTGGTGGTGAAAGTATTCCTTGTTACAGTCTTGATTGTTTTCATAGAGGAGGGAAGAATTATTTTCACCTCATTATCATGAGTATCATCATATGTCTTGGTAGATTGTAAAGGTGGATTGTACATTAGACATGATCCAAAGAAGGACCCCTGAACAATGAGGATAAGAAAAAGTTGTCGTTTTGAAAATAGTCGTAATACCATCACACTTTTTATGAGGAATGGGTGCCGTAATCCAAACCTTAAATATAAAATGCAATTTTCAATTGTATATTTTATGGGGTATGTTCTACCTTGGGGTCAGATGAGTTTTTGGGGAGCCTCTGTTATTACAAAAATGTTTATAGACTTTAATTTGAAACTCAATAACGCTATACCAATATAAACCTTACCTAATTAAATAAATGTTTCACCTTTTCCTCTTGTCCTTCGTGAGTTATTCATTGCTTGACATCGGTCTTATTTCTCGAAGGACAATGGCATGTAGAATTTCTTCCTTAAAGATTCTCTTGAGAAATTGCATGGAATAACGGATGCAAATATTGGAAATAAATGCAATCATTCCTTGATCTAAGTCTTAATTTATGGACAGATTTTCATCAGAGTTCACATGACTTAGACTAACGAAAGTGCTCGAGACATGCATCAAATTTGTCTGTATTTGATTCATTCAGGCAGACTTGAGTTTGATCTACGGAGACTGAAATAAACATGGTGTCATATAATGTTAAGAGGCTTGTATATATCTACATCAAAAACAATGTTGTAAAAGCTAAAGGATTTTGTGTCTTAGAAATTATTAACACAGAATTATTGGGCCAACATAAACTCCAATGCAAGTAGAAAGTTGTAAAATAATAAAGGCTGATCACTTTTCACCCTTGCATTAAAATGTAAATTAACGCGTTGAATCTCCAAGTGCATTCTGTGAGGGAAATAATTGTGGGACCTCAATTAAGACTTCTGCTTTCGAAATAACGTACAGCAATATTGTTTGATATCTTCGACATTTTTTTCTTTCATAAGTAGACTTGAGCAATCGTATTTGATTATATGATGATGTTAGGATAATTAACGTTTACATCAATTTAACACAAGATATAGTTACGGAATATAGGTTGCAATAAATTTTGAATAGTTCATGCAGAACGGTATTTAGAGCAACCTTCCATTTGACTTTGATTTGGCCTTTTACGCAGAGACTTCAAGCTCCTCACTAAGAATGGGAAATGAAGACTCCAAAGGTTCTTCAAGATCCTGCAATACCGCTCTCGATGGCGTATTCATCTGTGCAGGCAAAGCATTTCTGGGCCGTTCGATCTTTCCGTGGAAAGCGTTGTACCTTAAGTAGAGGACAATTAGCGATAGTAGGTGAATGACCAAACTGTAGCACGCAATCACAATCAAGTCTCTTGTGGGATTTACATCACCAATTTCATATGCATCTAATATTTCTTGTCCTGTACTATAGGGACCTTCAAATACCACATCATTCTGACAGCAGAATTCGAAGTGCATAAAAGTACGCCAAGAGTAGGAATGAAATGGTACATCATATGTCCACCTTAACCAAGACGGAAAGTGTGAAGGCGCAAGCATGAATCCCATGAATAACATGAAGAATCCATACAGTCCAGCAAGTAGAGCCATTCCAATCACAAAATGAGGCACGATATGAGACACCATTTGAGCCAATGCTTCAGCACAAACTAACGACAAAAACATGTTCAGTAAATACCAATAGGGAGCTTTTACTTTTGTCATCGTTGTGATGATTACAGTGACGACCGACGCCAATATTGCAGCACCGGGAATACTTGCAATTGCCTGAGCGAGTTGATAAGCGACAGACGGATAATAACTGTTTCGTACTTCTTTGTCCACGATTCCTCGTTCCATCACTGTAAAGGGAAGGACGGCAACACTCATGAAGACAAAGAATGCAACGCAATAAAATAGGACAGCAGCCCTGGATTGGACAGACTCAAAATCTCGTCTTTCTCCTAAATTCCAAAACAATGCTCCTACCATCAATGCCAGCATTGAGTACATAGCAATTCGAGTTGCTAAAATACCTGGATTGAACCATAAATTCAGAAAGTATCGACGAGTCAACTCAAATACAACCAATGGTGATTTCGACCTCCGCGCAAGAATCTGACTAGTACTTCTTGCTACAACCATAGATGAAGTTAGTGCGGAGTGTGACTGGCCATGCTTTTCTTGGTAAAGGCAATACTTCTGGGCCCACTCATCAACAGATAACTCGTGAAGACGAAATTCATCATTCACAGCAGTTACGTAGTGATCTGCAGGGTTAAAGTTGGCTGGCGTAGGGTAACCAGCAAATTCAAAAAATCTTTCGATACGTTCACGAGATCCCTGGTAGATGAGCTTTCCCTTCGAAAGCAAAATCACGTGATCAATATTGAGCCAGATATGGGAACTTGGTTGATGAATCGTGAGTATAACCTGTGAAGAAATGAGTTAGATTATAAGTAGACGTAGAATTTATTAACGATCTCTTGAATCCCTAATATCAACTTACTCGACGACCCGGTGAAGCTCGAACATACTTTTTTAAGAATTCCATAACTTGGAATGCACTCTCGGCATCCAAACCGGAGGTAGGTTCATCAAGAATGAAATTCTTTGGATGGCTCAATGCCTCGAGAGCAATACTTAAGCGCCTTTTCTGGCCTCCACTAAGGCCCTTGATAAAGATATCGCCAACGATAGTTGATCTCTGATCGAACAATCCAAGGTCCTGCAAGAGTGTTTCAATTTCCTCATTTAACTTTGGATCGATGTTCATACCGGAAAGTCGCGCGTAGTGTTGAAGATATGCACGGCATGTATAAAACCCATGCAGCTGATCATCTTGAGGAACAAATGCAGTCAATCCAGGAAGCTTGACTGAGTAATGAAGAAGAGGTGTGCATGAGGTGAGAATTCAAACAACATAAATCAGTGTCATGCATTGATATCGCTTAATTCTTCAACTTACCATCACCATAAGCCTTGATATTGGATTGTATGTTTTTCATTACAGTGTTCATAAAAGTGGTCTTTCCGCCTCCACTCGGTCCCAAAATAGCACATACACTTCCTTCGGGGAAATGCACTGTCATCGGATGAAGAATTTTCTTCCCTTTGCTTGTTTCCACGGATTCAATGCATGCAAACCCTTGGTCATGGTTAGTAATATCATCACCAGACTGATAATATCTTGTGATATTGGGCGGTGGCATGTTCCGCAAGAGGATGGCCTTCCAAATAATGTGCGATGACTTTTGATAGGGAAAAGTTTTACGGTCGTGCGAAAAATCGACATGTTTCCTAAGAACTATTAAATTCTTGAGGAGAAACCTCTCTTTGTCGCGCAAGCTAACGTGACTTGAAAATTGTTGGTATAAGACGAAACGGAAGATAAGGGTTCTTTGTATCCGGTACTGAATTCGTCGGAAGAATGACATCCATAGCGTGCAATGTCCATATGGTAAATCTTTGTGATTTTGTTAGCAAAAGACTCGATAACAGTGAACAACAATTCTCTGAAACAACTTTAAGAGCCTTTTGACGAAAAAATATTTCCTTGTCTTCAAGCATCTAAGCTGAAAACAAAAAAAACGTGCATAAACTAGTGAATTACATCTAAAATTATGCTTCACAGCAAAATAGAATCTTCGCAAACTCTATTGGATTTTTTTCTATTGATGACTCAGAAAAGAGAGATGAAAACAAGCACGTGTAGAAGTCCCTCTCTGATCTCAGTTGAAGGCATGAAATGTCAGATTACAACCTAAGCTGCCTAATCTCTGAAATGAATCATTTCCTGAGATCACTCTTTAATTATTTTTAATGTGTTCAAGTAACAGAAATGTAAATTGACTGATCTCATAAGCTATGTAGTACAAAAATGGAATGTCTTGAACGGAGGATACCTTATACTGTAGACATTTTGGAATCGAATAATTCAAGCTTTTCATGGTCAGAATAATCACGCCAAAGCAGAAGTAGAAAATAAATGAATTGATAAAAAGGACCTTCTCCGTTTGATAAAAGTATGAGTAAGCAAAGAGTGTATTGTACAGTATGATTCCGAACGGTGAGCGCTCAAGTTCATAGTCACTAAAAGGCTCACGGGCATAGTCACAAAAAAGGCCGACGATGTGCGGAAATTCAAAAGTTAAATATGAGGGTGAAGAAATTTAGTGCACATTACCATTTCCCCTAATGAATGGCTTATGCTGATGCAGTAATAGTATGCTGCCAGATTCATCTGGATGGGGAGTTTAATTAATTATTTCCTAAATTAAAATTCATAATGTGGAGGCAGTCCATTCATGCTTTCAATGTATACAAAAAAGAAAGTATTAAAATGGCTAGATACAATTCAGTTCTCATTTACATGTTTTTACATGTTAGCCATATTTGTGCTTCTTTAGCTGTCCGAGAGTCAAATATAAATGTCAATTGGATAGAATCTGCCAAAGGTATGTATGTTTACCACGTTATACATTCACGGACAATAGCAGCACATGGGCCAATCAGCTTAGGAACTACAGTTGAGATTATAGAGGTGAATGGTAAAACAGCAAGCTTGGTTCTTTTGTTGCCGTCATTACAGAGGGGGAAAGTGAAATTGAGTTTTCCACGGAAGAGTGTGATTTGGTAGGGAACTACGAATCACCAACTTCCATATGTCATTGGAAATTTATGATATACTTCTCATCACCTTAGTTTTATTTTATGAAATCATTGGTTACTTCATTTTTTCTCAAAGAGTAGATGATAATCTCCTTCATGGTATGTGACTATACTTCCATCTCAAAATGCAACAATTGAGAATACATCTAGCAGCCTATTGTAGTGTAGTTAAGGAAAAACGACAATGGCAACACATACGATTTTTCATAGCTTTTACCAAGCCCTAAGGATTTCCTTATGTATTCGTAGAACAGATTACTTGAATCCAAAGGGAACGAGGTCAGGTGGCTGAATATATGTATCATGTCATTTTCCTTGCGTTGTGAAAAGCAATACTGGTAATGCAATGTTAATCGATGATAGTTAGGCGTTTATCAAACTTGTTTTCTGCGTAAAATATGAGATATATATTCCTCAATATTGGGTATATTTCACCTACACGTGTGCAAGAATTCTCAATTGTATACCCGATTCCCTTTTCATTTAGAAAGCAAGTAACATGATTTGCAAGCTAAGAATGAATCTCTCCTTCACAAAATGATTGCAAGTCATGAAGTGCGTTTAGTTGATGCACGAGCTAAGAAACCTATATCCATTGAGACTAAGTGCATTCAAAATGTCATATCTTAGGGTGAACAAAGTCACTAATTCATAATTTAAAGATTCAGTACATCCTTCAATAAATAAGAAAACGCTGTCAATTTTTGCCAGGTCGGAGACTTATAGCAAGCGTGTTGATTACCTTCAGTTAAAGAGAATTTCTTATGACCATATTTTTGATGCTTTGAACCAACCTTTAAAGCTTAAATTATTTAACCTCAGAGGTTGACCCAAAGTTGGCTCTAGGTACTCTTCAAATGGCAAGCTTGTATTTCTATCAAGATTCATGGTCACCTAATAATTATCCCTGCTCTCCAAAAGCACCATTGTGCTCTAGGTTCAGTTGTCAAAATGTGAAATTATGACCTGATTTTGACTATTTTTATCATTGATTCATGTAGTCAACTCTTATATAGAGTTGGAGTGTAAAATGAAACAAATACGGATTCATAGTAATTCTGCAAAAAGTCTTATAATATTGGAAGGTATGTTCATATCAAATTTTCATCTAAATTTGTAAGAGAAATGGAATGGACACTAATACTGTCAACATCCGTGACTAAGTGTGAAAATGCATAGAATATCCTTATTCTCTATCTTTATTTCCATAAGCAGTAAGGGGCAGCTCCGATACTTGTATTCACACACATTTAATTGCCTATTGTTTGAGTTATAGGCTGACTACTTCACATGACCTTATAGACCTTATGTGATAAATATGCTCTTTTGAGTCATATATCAAGCTATGTCACATTATGATGCTTGGAGTGTGTTCTACCTACAAGTGTTAATTAAAAACTTGGACTCAAATCATATTGAATTGAAACTAACTATGGACAAAGTAAATTTAAGTGATAAGAGTAATTATTAGAAAGGGTTCTTACTCAGCTTTTTACTGTGTAAAGGGCCTATTGCCTCAAGTTTGATCTCAAAATCAACTTCCTTGGTTTCTTCATGTTGTAGAATATTGTTTGCTTTGAGTAGAGTTTAATATCCAACTCACATCTGCTACATGAACCACATTTTAACACACTTAATTTTATGCTTGGTTAAAGCTGGAAAGCTATTTTCACTTTTTGCTTGTTGGTAAAAGCGCACAAGCATCGGCTTGACCCATGATTCGTGCAAAATTTCGAGAAAATTGACTTAACTTCATCGAATGCGTGCAAAGAAGCTCAGACAATTCCTCTCCACTTAACCCAAGTGATGTGCTGTTTTGAAGTATCACAACGGATTTTATCGCTAAACTTCTTTTTTCTTTTCTATCTTGACCTATCGAAGGAACAATCAAATGCTCTATACCTCGATGCGAGGGACATTTTCTCATCCATTTGACTATCCTATCAAAATAATCATCGGAAAGAAGGTTCTTTTCACCTGCAAGACATGACTCATACACATGTGTAAGTAAAGAGTTGTATCCATCTTCCTTTGTTAGCTCGCGCTTTCTTATTTTGGCAGCCAGATAATGGGCAAGTTTCTTTCCTAAGTTAAGCTCACTTCGATGATACCACTTTATCCGAATCTCATCCACTGTCATCTCGTAACGAGGGAGAAAGGATTGCTTTTGGAACTCTAAACAAGAGGATGCAACCTCTTCGGGTGTGTCGTTCCACCTCACTTTCCTCTTAGGCCTTTCAAATATTTGATAAGACGATATTACACGACTTCGAAGCGACAAAGGAGTTCTTGGCACATCGCGTAGCATATCAGCGAGGGAGATATTGTTGATGATATCTTTCTTTCTAATGGTATCCAACATTTGTTGCTTTCCTGTCGTTCCAATTTAGTCTAGCGTATAAAGGTTTGAGCGAAGAACTCCAACACCTAAAAAATTGTGAAGACGTCGGAATTAAATGACCATGATGACCAGTTTGTATGTGATCACATCGCGTAGGGGATGAAAAACATATGGGCATGCAGAATAATTTTTTGAAGCGCGACAAGAATCCAACTCGCTATCACAAAGCGATGCTGAATTTTATTTTGAAAAGAAAAACGTCCCTAAATTTTCTTCGACGCCAACAAAAATAGTGGCACCAACATCAACAAGTAACAACTCTTGTAACGAAAAAACCAGAAATACCACAATAATTAGTAGCATTAGCAACAACCGAAATAAGCTCATCAAAATAGTAACCACAATCACCATCCAACAATTCGAAAGTCAAAAGCAGATATTTTTACTGAAAACATGGAATAAAATAATTGCAGCAAATTCAAGTGTCTAAAAGCACCGAAACAATTGTAAGCTGTGAAACTTTATTCACAACTATTAAGGAAAATACTTCAAGAATTGTATCAGGAACAGCAATAATGGCTAGCTCATTATGCAAGAGTTATCGCAGCATTGAACAGAGCATTGGCTAGAAGCACATAGAAGTATATCAAAAGGTGTATGATAAGAGCAATCAGAGGAAAACACTAAATAACTGTTTTCATAAAGGTGAAACGTAACATGAAAATTTGACATAAATAACTGACAATATAATATACATTTCCTCTCTGACTTCATGTATATCTACTTCTAAAAGATAAGGAACTTTGAAAATATCAATATCTAAGAATTAATTGATTTTGTTTTATGATGTATGTATGGATCCTATTCAAAATCACACTTCAAGTCAAGAAAAGAAGAAGTATGAAAGAGAGAATGATTTGGGCAATAAGTATCAACAATATTCCGCTCTTCAAAATCCCTTTGATTGCTTACATGAATATATCAGAGGTGGCAAATCTCTCTAACATTGCCACCTAAGTACAACAAACAATCAGTCAAAGTTTCTTGACAGATTTAGTTCCTTGGAATGACATTTTGTAAGTAGCTTGTCGTTGAAGTCCTAACTTTATACCTTTGGTCTTAGCCACCATGGTAGCAGTCACGAATACCTACACTCTTTCTCTCTATAGATCTTTTCCAAATATTTCATGACCATGATTGACATCAAATCAAAACAAATACTGAGTAAATACAGTGGATAAAATTGCATCATGCCACTGATTAGGCCAGTAGAAAGTATCCTAATGCTGTATAAATGATAGAAGTACTTTTTTGTTGTAGATGGGGACTGAACTAGGAAAAGATGCGACTGCGTCAAAAAAACATGAGCTTGCTCTAAGCTGCTCTAAGAGTATATACAAATTGT
>CAAAJI010000154.1:73386-92375 GCA_900642245.1 Fragilaria radians | reverse complement strand
GCTTCATTTGCAGTCAAGTAAATCTCAGTAATGGCCTTCTGAGAATTCAGAGAGCCTCTGTCTTTCATTGGGATTGTATCCGTGTCCCATGTAACAGTTTTATCATTGAAGTTAAGTACAATACCAGATTTTCCGAGAAGATCTCGGCCAATGATCATTCCATGTATGTCCAATGGCTTGGATTGGTCATCAACAAGAAACTCCCAAGTAATTTGTTTCTTGAGCTTGAATTCTGGAAGCGCAAAGCTTACCAATCCAGTTTTATCAGTTGTAAACTGACCATTCGTTGTACTCCAAGTGGTTCATTCTATTTTTTTTGTTTTGTAATATACTTGGAGGTAGAAGCTTCAAGAATGATGCTGCTACTAGCACCGGTATCAGCCAGTGCTCTAAGCACATGTTGCTCATGATTGACATTGAGGGTCACCACTAATTCAGTGGTTGGGTGAGAATCTTTGACTAGTTTTCTACTAGGTCTACTGATAGCAGGGGGAAATAGAAAATACTCCTCCATTTCATCACTACTATTAGTTAAATTAATCTCAGTTGAGAGTAGGGATTCAGCCTTCCTCTTTTTGGGATTCTCGGCCATTGCAGGTTTTAACTGCTTTAGAGAGCGTTAATTTCCTCAAATAGAAAGGATATGGCCTTTTTCCCGGGAACAGCCTTGGTCCCATGTTGGGCCTCTTTTGTATTGTTTGGCCTCTGTGATTTCTCGGCATTCAGCCGTGTTATGGTTATTTTTGTCACAATAGTGACACCACATTTTGGTCTTTTGTTTCTTCTTACAATTAAGTGTTATTATCTACTGCTACTGTCGGAGCTGATCCATTCGTGCGGCGAATCTTGTCTAGATTCTCCAGACGAATGAAGTAAGAAATTGCCGATTCGTAGTCCATTTCGAAAATATCAATGTTGGCTGAAACCATTGCTTCATGCCAATTTGGAGTTTTGGCCTGATCAAGAATCACAATGATTTCATCTTGAGTGAGAAGTATAGGACATTTCTGAGGGAAAAACAGTAAGTAGCGGTTAAGCTCATTGAGCCTTTTCTACAAACTGTTGGACCGTAGTGTTAGATCCCATGAAGAGGCATCTCATCATGTAATACTTTTGCACCCTACTGGCGCGCCTAGATACATAGTCCAATCCTAGGTCTCTAATTACTAGTTCTAACATCTCCTGATTTGTTTCCTCAATGTCTTTACCACCACATCTTTTTGAAAGATGATATTCAAAAAGAGAAAGAGCATGTCCTTTCAACATTGTACATAGCATTTTAGTCCTATCTGGTGGCTCTTTCAAGGGCATTCACAACTGCAAATCACGGTAACTCATCAACCACCTGATGTACTCCTCTGAGCTTCCGTCGTTAAAGGTGAAGAATTCTTTGGAACATTGGGTAGCAGGGTTGGAGAGATCAATAAGAAACTCCACCTTGTCAGAATCAGCACCTTCAGCCTCCAACTTCTTCAACTTGGTCACAAAGGGAATGGGGTCTCACGCATAGTTGGAAGCATTTGCTTCAAAAACTTACTCATTGTACAAGCGGTAACAACCTGAATGTGATCACAGTGCTCTAAGCTGCTCTAAGAGTTTATACAAGTTGTAAATTATGATTTAAAAGTTACTTTTATTCTAGATCTCTTGTGAATCAATTGCAACGTGTTTCCTTGACCTTGTGATCTTAGATTCACAACTTAGATTCATCAATCGTGAATCTTGATAGATTCCTGTTTGTTACTTAGGAATCTGTAATAGTTATTTCTACCGTATTGATATGACAATCCTAAAAAGATTTTTAATGATCTTCATTTATAAGCATTATTAAGCATCACTAAATTCATATAAGACTATGTCTTACTTGAATTTGTGGAAGCTATAGAAAGAATGGTTACCTATGTGACCTATTCTAGTTTTAGATAAGTAAATACAAGAATATTAATCCTACTATTATTTACTATGTACTAATGATAACTTTGGACCTCTCGAGTATTGGTACACACACACCTCTTAGCCTTAGTAATTTATTATATTACTATTAGACTGTATTGCTTACAACCTATAGTGTTAGGTATTACCATAATGAACTTAACTCAAGGTATGTCATGTAGTGTTATGCTGATATCCAACCCTCTACACGACTAAGTTATGCTAAAGCTCCACCATAGATGAAATATAAATATCCTAGGGACATTTCAAGAAATCAAGAGCTTGTAAGAATTTTCTTTAATCCCAGCTGTAATCGTGAACAGTCTCACTCAAAGTGAACTGTTTACAGAAAGTAAATCTTGTCAGAAATCTTTAAACGTATTGTGAAGATGTACTGTCGTTCCAGACAAGTATCCATACACTTGTCAAATCTAACAATCATGGGAGTGTGTCAAAACTATGTATGTTATCGTTATCACTTCTTTCTTATTTGGAATGTCTTCATATCATTTGTAAATGGACAGCTTTCATTCGAAGTCATGGAGGGGATGAATACATTTTGTAATGTGGGTCCCGATGCGTTGACACAGAGGTTACATTCCATGACGAATGGGACACCAGTTCCACAATATTGTATTCCCAATCCTGTATCGACACATCGAGCACCACGATGTTACTATCTATTGGTGCCTCCCTGTGCATCGGGACGAGTACCACTAGTTATGAATTCTCATGGTAGTGATACCTGTCCCTTGTGGGCCATTTCCTATGATCGTTGGGCTGAAACAGCATTACGTCATTGCTTTGTACTTGTATATCCACTTGGTGTGACAGAACTTGCGGTAGCAGAAAATACCTGCATGACATTTCCAGGGGGGAGAGATGTGAATGGAATCTTTGCTACACAAAATTGTTGCTGTTATAAAAATGGTAGAGCTCTGAAACCGACCGAGACTATGGATATGGTTGTACTTCAAAAGATAGTACAAGATATAATTTGGGAAAAGAGAGTTGACAAACTGTCCAATAACACTACTCAGGTAGATGAAAAACGTATTTACATGGCAGGGCACTCCAATGGCTGTATTGCCGCACTGACCATGGCTGCCTACCATTCTGACTTTGTGGCTGCCGTTGCTTGTCATGCTGCTGGATCCTTGGTCAACCTTCCAACATACTATGAACCTGTCCCCACTTGGCTTGCCCAGGGGAAGAAAGATGAATTTATCTGGTATCAATTTGCCAAGGAAACCGCAATGACTCTAGCTTGGGTACATAATTGTCAAAACGAAACCACGTTTAATTTAGAGAATGATACCGGTGTCATTTACTCCTACTTTAATTGCACAAAGAATGCGCCGGTACGAATCTTGCTTTTGAATGAGTCGGGTCATATGCCATTTTTGAACTCATTCGAAGTATCAGAGGGAGCGTCTCGAACTTTAGTTGATACAACCGAGATGGCTTGGCAGTTCTGTTCCAAGTTTTCTAAGGAAGAGTTCCCCAAGAGCCTTATTTCAGCAGCAATAAGACCACTTCCCAAGTCCCTGTATCATGGATTCCTATTGCTGGTTATGTGGATGACATTCATATGAAACTTAACAAATGAATATGTAAATTGAGTCTCGATTTGTACCATTGGCCAAAATCTTGTATAAACGTAAATTTTTATTGATAAACTTCTTGTTTACTGAATAATGATGAAGTTTGAAGCTACAACTTGACCGCATCTCGTATTAAATGTGCAGTCACTTCGTTCCGAGAGAGCACGAATGTTTCAGCCAAAGAAATTGCAACATTTTCAAACATACCTTCGAAACGACCGTCCTAAAAAATTCATCACAAAAGCCCCAAGCGAAGATTGAAGTACAATTCTTATGAAATGCTGACATTATTCGGAATAGCCAATAATATTTCTGCCATGGCCTGGTTTGATATCCGTAGTTCAGACAATACCTGTATTTGTCCGGCTGTTATGGAACCTAGATCTCCACGTAATGTTTGACCTAAAAGTATATCTACAGCATTTAGGCTCTAGAGGAGTTCTGCATACGCAGCTTCCACTCGTAAAGCACATAATCCGTAATCACTGGTTTCTTTTTCGATTTGTAATTTATTGCGTTGCAATGATCCCTGAGTATTATTATCCAGTGTCTGAAGAATAGATATGACAAATTTTCCACAAACTGTAACTCGGGGGAGGATTCCTAAGAGTTCTATACCTGCTACCGTTAGATTACCCTTGAGGACAGTCATCTCCAATTCCTTTATTCGTATTGCAAGACTTTGAATTTCAGTGACAGCCGCTTTGTAGGACTTTGGATAGGAAATGGGAGGAACCCAACGAATACCTGGCGCATACTGTGCCAATTTTTCGGGAGTTTCAATGTAGGCATCTATCGCATCGTCCAGTGGTACCTTATAATACCCAATGCAATCTGGAGATGTGTCGCCCAAAAGACAAGCCGCACCACTCGGATCAGGATTTATAAAAGGGAAAAGAAGAATAGATAATGCAGAATAGGAAAGGATTGGCACCGAAGTAAAGAAGACATCTCGAAGTGATGGATATTGCTGTCTTTCATGACATGAGAAATATTTCCTAGGATCATTGGGTAATAACCGAATGGGAAGAGACGTAAAGGACAATATTTTCACGGAATATGACAACAATAAGAGAAATAGACCCAACTGCCACATTTGGGATGCTTGTTTTAATGAAAAAAAATTCAAGTAAAAAACATGGGAAAATTCTTCTTTGAATTTAGCACGCGATGCGCAATTGCCTACATCCTGTTTTAAAATAAGTTACTGCAATTTTGACTGTAACAAGTTGAACGCGCTTCACTACTTTGATATTCGACAGCATTTACTCCAATCTATTTGGCTTTCATCATAAGTTCGGATAACTATTCCAGTGCATTAATTTGAGATTCCAAAAATAGACTGCTGTGAATAGTGAAGTAGCGGTGCGATCATTCCTATCTCAACATTTGTCTGGCATAGAAAACTAAGTCTGAAGTAACCATGTTAGTCCGAAAGGGGAATTTCCTTTATTCTACATTTGACTCCTTTGTCAATAGTGCTGGAGTAGTCCAATTATGAATAATTCAATCCATTTTCTTGGAGTAAGAGTTACTTTGCACTTTTTGGATGGGTGGACTTCTTTCCAACAACAAAAAGCAGGTTACATCTCACTGAGGACGCTAAGGTTTAGGAGAAATTGTTCCTAGGATCAATGGGAAATCGAATGGAAAGAGAGGTTAAGGATTATTTTTTCACGGAATATGAAAATAAGTGAAGGAAACCTATGAACTGCTACATTTGGGGTGTCTTTCGCACTCTTTGTTCTTTGCTTGTGCAAGGAAAAAATAGAAATATATAATAATAATTAAAATACCAAATTCAGGTTAGGAAAAACTGTGGTATTAGGACTGCTACACTCGAGGCATGCTGTATTTGTTACAGAAAGATAGAAGGTTCAACAGCCCTGTCTATCATGACTTTTCACGTAGAATTGCTTTTGCGGCCATGACATCAATATCAGGGATAGTATCAAAGACAATACTACACCTCTTCTGTCTCTGGGATTGTTGCTACTGCTGCATAATGGCAATGTAATCAATTAAGAAATGTGTCCCACAGATGCATGCGTTGATAATTAAGGAGAAAATGAAGCCCATTCAAAACATAGCGCCTGCTTCTAAAGAAAACTTACATTGCTGAAATATTAAAACAAGATGAAGATGAAGATTTGATATCCAAGGTAAAATTTAAATTCAGAAGAGAAAAGGTGCGGATCATATGGGAGGGAGGTAGGAGGGAGAATATGCGTACAGTACTATGTCGTGAATCTTTCCCCTCTGGGCCATCTGAGAAAGTTGAATTCAATCATAGCATCCCTGCACTTATTGGAACGATATTGAGGAACTTGCATTCATTTGTTGGTGTTTTGCTTGTTCAGACTCAATCTCTACAGTAGGCTCGTGTAGCTTATATACAATAACTACAATATGGATGTCAATGGTTGATGTTTTGCTTGTTCGGGATTAATTTCTACAGCTAGGTAGGTAGGTTTTTAAAACTTAAAAAATTCTTGAAACTCTATCAAAATTAGATGATGCTTCAAAGATTGCGGTATCTTATGACTAAACCTAACAATTCCTAACATGCAATGTCGATGTAACTTATTTTCAACCCACTTTACTGTTTACTATGCTCGCACATTACTTGTACAAGCATCATTGGAAACATAAAACAAAATTACCATTAACAATTTTGTAAAGTAAATGTTATGGCGTCTCCACGAGTAAATTAATGTAGAATTTTACTGACTCAACCGTTACCTTGTCTAGTCACGTGATAGCAATTTTTGGTATACATCTGATACATATATACATATGAGCAAATTCAAATCGGGGTTTGTTGATAAGACCCAGTAAATTCAGGTCAAACGGATATGTGGAAATAATTTTCTGCATTGCATTCAAGACACAATAACCTGTATCAAAAATCACTTCTCTTGAGTAGAGTAACCAGGCTCAGAAGTTCATACCACTCAATATTAAAGTATGCCATCACCAGCGAACCGGAATCGTTTACTCAGTGAAGAATCACCATCAATAGCATCCTATGGTATGGGAGAAACTTGTGCATCTGCATCGCAGATTGATGGAGTTAGCATTGAAGTTTCCGATGTGTATGCGGATCCTTTGTCATTGAAACCAACCCCGAAAGCCAAAGTTGGCAGGAATGCCGCCTCTCGAAATCGAGTTTCTTTTCGAAGAAACACCAAGCCACCTGTGAAAAAGCCTCCCCCCAAGAAAAAGCGACACAATCCCTCCTTGCCAGAACCTAAACGTGACGACCCTGGAAGTGGAAAATATTGGAAATGCTACACACGATTTGCTACATTTTTGATTCCTGATTGTCTAATCTGCCGCAAAGACAAAGCCGCCAAACAAGCCTGGAGAGAGAAGATAGCCATTTTCGAGATTTTCCTCTTTGCTAACATAATCTTTCTCTTCATTTTCGGAGTAATTCCACTATACTTCTGTCGACAAGAGGATAACATACTCTCCGGATACAGATGGTTTAGATCAATCATTGATGATACATGCAGTGTCACCAACTACGCCTCTCTTGCAGTTATCTTCTCAGTGGCAGCACTTCTAGGATTGCAGTGCATATGTTCATTGTATCTTGGTTTGCAGTCCTTGTTCTTTCGAATATCCTCTGATAGGCCATGGGAACCCACCGATTTCAAGAGTCCTGTCATGGTCCTGGTTCCATGTTATAACGAAGGAGACAAAGAACTTGGGAAGACTATCAACTCGATCCTCGAAACGAACTATCCTTCTGATCACAAAGTTCTTGTAGTCATTGCAGATGGCATTATTACTGGGAAAGGTGAATATTTTAACACTCCTGCAACTTTGGCAAGGCTGCTTGGTTTCACACTTGATAGTAAGCGTGATCAGGCATACAGCTATAAGAGTCTTGGTCATGTTGTAGAGAATCGTGCCAGTGTTTATTCTGGAATTCACGAACGTGACGGCAAACTCTTGAAGTATGTTGTTATCGTGAAGCGAGGAACGCCGGCTGAGAAAGAATCATCAAAACCAGGAAACCGTGGAAAGAGAGACTCGCAGCTTATAGCGTTAGGCCTCTTTAACCGAGTCCATCATGATAGAAAACTGTCTGATCTTGATAGAGCTCTAGTTGAGGCGTTCGACAATCTCGGTGTGCCTGTCAAAGATATTGATTACATGCTTGCCATTGACGCCGATACTAGAATATCGATTGCATCCATCTGCCATATGGTGTATAAAATGAATCATAAGCATGGAATTCTCGCTTGTTGCGGTGAAACAAAGGTTGACAACAAAGCAGCAAGTTGGGTTACAATGATCCAAGTTTACGAGTAAGTGTTCTTCATCAACCATGTCTTGAAATATCAATTCTAATAATTTTTCGCTACAGATACTTTGCAAGCCACCACCTAAAGAAGAGTTTTGAGAGTGTTTTCGGCTGTGTCACTTGCTTGCCTGGCTGCTTCACAATGTATAGAATGACATCTGATGATGGCCGTTCTTTGATTTCAGCTGACTCCATCTTTCAAAATTATGCAAGAAACGACATCGAAAGCCTGCACGAGAAAAATTTGTTTCATTTAGGTGAAGATCGAATGCTTACCACTTTGCTGTTGAAGCTGTTTCCTGATATGAGTCTTTCATTTGTTCCCATTGCGTCATGCTGGACAATTGTACCTGATAAATTTAAGGTCCTGCTGAGTCAACGAAGACGATGGATTAATTCCACCTTTCACAACATGTGGGAGCTGATGAAAGTTAACACCATGTGCGGATTTCTTTGCATATCTATGAACACTATTGTAATCCTAGATACCATTTCCTTTTTAATTCTCCCTGCATCAATCATCTACGGGGTTGCATATACGTATTCTGCAATCACAGGTGACGGTGGCATGACGTTGGTAACCATCATCCTTTATGCTGTTCTTTTTGGAGCTCAAATCATTATCTTTTTGGCGCGATCTCGCTTTGACTATCTTCTTTGGTTTTTGATTTACTTTGTGTTGGGCATTCCTGTGTTTTATTTCATCCTTCCTGTGTACTCTTTCTGGAACATGGACGACTTTTCCTGGGGAACCACGCGTCAGGTATCAGCAAGTAAAAAAGGCAATACCAAAACTGGGGAAGTAAATAACGCTTCGTCAGTTCCAAAGCGAGAAGCACCAAAGCAAAGTCACAAAAGTCTCTCAACTGTTGAAGAGGAGCGTTCTGGTCAGTCTGGAAATACGCGTCCTCGGATGACGAATGACCAGAAGGCAATAAGTGCTCTTACTTTCGAAGACGAATATCCATCAAGGGTTAGTTACGATTCCGGCCCCAAGAATTACATTCCTCAAGAATTAATTGGGAAATCAGTCGCTGCAGAAAGAGCATCTATTGAAATTCCTTCTCGGAATATTGGTCCAATTGACTTGGATGAAGAGCAAGTTTCATTTCCAAAGAAATCTGGGTCTGTACGGAGTGATGGGCCCGTTGATCTTGATGACAGTCCAAGTCCCAAGAAAAAGATGAAAGATCAACAGTTTTTATCTTTTGGGAGCTTTGACGGTGAAGATGAAGTACAAACTTTTGAGGATCTCTACGAAGGTTCAAGTGAACCTGGTCGATTCGATGTCTAGTTCAGAGCAGTACCCTCACTTTAGTTTCGTTTGCTTAGATTACCTATTTATAGGGCTAAAATCAAAATCCATTTCAAGATCTTTAGGATTTTCGGATAATAACTCTTCTTTAAACTTTCGCCCTAACCCATACAATTCAGTTATGTTCCGAATTTTAGAATATCGCTTGAAAATAAAATTAATACATTTATTTCAAAACTCCAATGTGTTTCATCAACCGCGAATTGGAATTTATATAGGAGTCATGTGTTAAAAATAACAAGCATAATCATAAAGGACCATCTACTTAAAATGATAAACGGTCCCATTAAGGCTCTCAACCCTGGAAACAAGAAAAGAAATGAGCCAGTTTAATGGTATGACCAAATGCTCCGGACAATTATGTAGACATCAACATCTATAATAATTAACAAGTCTCGTGTCAAGTAAAGTCAAGAATTAATGGCTTTCAACTCATAGCTACTGGAACAAAAGTACTTCTATTATAGCAACATTAAGAAAATTCAAATTTACACTGATACCTCAGATTACCGGCCCAGCATAAGATGCAGAACAAAATGCCCATATCCTTTTCCTTGGGTAACCAATACACTTTAAAGGAAGTATACAGCTGCTGAAAGATAGTTGCTATGAAACATTCAAACCTGCTAAGCCCCTTGCTGATTTAACAAGTAATCTCATTTTAATTGCTTTGCATTACTGCTTCAAGAATTTGAAGTAGTCTTAAGATATAAGTGTATTCGTGGGTGTCTATGGTTGTTCAGGCTTTGACAATGAAAAAATGAAAGAAGAATAAACTTTATTACGTTTGCCTGAATCCTTAATGTGCAACAATAAATTCTCAATGGATGCTATCTTGAACTCAAAAGCATAGAGTTGTTTCAATCACATTATTTATTGACACCGAAGAAAGAGATGCCATTTTGTTGCTAGGACAAAGTGTTATTTCCTAGTGTGTCATTAGAACATACATCCAGAACACACTGTACTGAAAATTCTATACAACGAGAGCAACATATGTTTTTACAATGCAATTTTTCCAACTGACACGAGCAAGGCTCTGTTCTTTATTCTAGTGTAAACAGATTGAGTTAAGGATTACTTAATATACATATATACCACCGAATAAATTTATTTATTACCTGCGATTAATATTGCAAAAGTAAACCATTGTATTCAAGCCAAGAGAGTGAATCTCAACTCTCGAGAATGTGGTCGATTACAAGTGAGGATGAAACATGCGACACCGAAACTTTTCAGCATTGTAGAAGATAACAACCATTTTCAAAAGCAATGCCGCAACTCGGCAACAAAAAGTTACGATGGTAACAGCCATTGTTTTGAATTTGGCAAGAATACTCGTTGCCTATCGAAGGAGTTGCAAAGTCTTGAAAGGTCTACACGATCAGTGACATCTAATGTAAAAGAGCGAGTAGCTGCGATACAAAGACTTAATTATACATCCATCAAATCGAATCATATTGGTACTTTCCAAAACATGGAGATTCCAAACACAACTGTTTTGAGATCAAAGTTATCGGATGTGAAGAATAGTGAATTTTCGATAGGATCTTCTAGCAGAAACAGAATGTCTCAACCTTCCTTGAAAAATTGCAGCTGGTCCCCTGAAGAAGATGATCGCGTCCGGCAATCACCTGGAATCAGAACTCAGCAAACCAAAATGGCTGCACCATATGTGGGGATGACTAGCGTAAGGGATGAAAAACATATGTATCAAACATCTTCGAATTTAAAAGACTCGAGAGGCATAATGATGACACATACTGAAGTGGAAACTTTCATTGATCAGGCTTTGGAGAATGGATTGATAATACCGCAAAGAGAAATTGGAAGGGAACTACATTTATTTCACACTCGATGGGAGAGAAAGATAAATCGTAACCTTGACATGCTAGAATATCAGCTGGATGAAATCGGGCGACTGCTCTCTTCAATCACAATTAGTCATTTAAGTAGGCCTCCATATGCGGATATATGCAAAAAGCAAAGAAAACATAACAACTATTGACATAATTTCAATCTTGATAGATTCTTTGCTTTAATAAATGAAGAGGTAATGTACTCCTGCCATAGCGAGCACTCATTAAAGCAGGCGGAAACAAAAATCACAATCCCACAAGGAAGAATCGTTAGCACATGAAGAAAGTTAAAGTACTATTTTTCAATCCTATTTCGAAGGTCAAACTCAGTCGACCACATCATTACTTACACTGAACCAATTCAAAATCATTTTCTCGACTGATTTGACAACGTATAATACTGAGGGAGGACTTTAGAGATATTTGAAGTCATCCAGAGACTAGGCAATAAGAAAACAATCATACATCCGAAGCACATAATGCTTATTGATGACAATCACAAAGTGGGCAGACAAAATTGGATACATACATATTTACTAGCAATTTCCACCCTCAAGATTATTCATTGGCTCCTTAAGAATCTAGAAGGCTTCCTTTTGCGGCAATTAAATAGGATGGTAACCTGGGACAAGCTATACTTAAAACAGATTGATGACAACAATACTGCATTTTTTAATATGTTGGAGAGCTCAAGCACTGGTTACTCCTGAAGATAACTGATTATGGAACAGCAATAATAACAGGTGTGAAAAATCCTGTTTGATGGAAAGAGTAGTACAATTGCTTAAGGTGATAGCATCAAAGCAAACAACTAAAGATTACCGACTTCACATTCACTTCAACTCAGCCTTTTCCTATTACTGTGGCATAGTTCCAATTAAGTTGCAAAGAAATTTTTTAATATTCAATTAAAATCTGACTTCAGAATCATTTCTCCATGAATTTACAGATCTTTTTATGAAAATGTTTACTGGTTTTGGACCAAATTTACAAGAAGGCTATCCAGCTCTTTCATTCCATATTGCTCAAAATCATGGAAACCCCCAAAAGGAGATAATGAGTGAATGGATTGATTAAAAGGGATGCGAAAAAAGAGCCAGAAATAAAAGGGCAGGGCCAAAACAAATTTTGGCAGCAAGTTTTCCAGAAGATCTAAGCAATAGATATTGGTATGCAGCAACACATGGATGGAGAGGTGGAGTAACTAAAGACAGTACATATATTATATGTATATGGAAAGGTAGAGGGAGAGTAATCTACACCAATGATGATGTCAAACTACCTTACAATGATGCAAGGATTACAAAAACCTTTGCATTAGGAGGCCATGCTTTTATTTGATTTGTGAGGGCAGGAAATTGTGATGAACCTACAATGAAATCTTGCATGCTTGTAAAAATTGTTACTAGCATGTGTGAAAACCCACTGACATTTTTGGAGAGGCAATTTTTGGCTGCTTTTTTTTCCCTGTGCTAAAACGTTTTGCATTGCAGATGATTACATGAGCAGAATTAAATGGGGATTACTAAATAGGGGAGAGTGCAATCAACAATGATTGCAAGCTTCTATGATTTTGGAGGATAATCCAAGTAGTGTGGAAGCTGAAGATGCTGAGCACAACCATGAAGTAATGAATTTTATCTTTGCAAGATCAACCGTCTCTCCGTTGCCACAAATCAATTTGATTTCTGGTAGGAGTACATTGAGGGATTCAGACTGAGAAAGCCTTCAAAGCATTTCTCCTTTAAAAGGATTTTGTGGTGCTTATTTCTGGGCTCACACAACAAGACTACACAGCCAATTCTGCAATCAATGAAATCTACAATGTCTATGGACAGCAAACAAGTTTAAAAAATATCATAAATATAGTGAAACAATATAAAAAATGTGACTTTAAATCCTAATCTAAGATATTAATATTTCACTTTTTCCTTTAGATGGTTTGCCGGCACGTTGCCTGTTTACGTTGTTGTTATAATGTGAAATTGATAATTCTAAATTTTATCCGTTATAATTTTCTGTAGACCATGCATACGGAGGGAATATACCACAACATGCGGGTTGTTTGCGTAAAAATCAGATGTCTTCTTAGGGATCTTGGGCCACACGTTCTTCTTGTTACACGAAACAAACATCATCTTTGGAATTCCAGTGAATCTCAGGAACAACACGTGACGTATCCAATCGTTGCATATCTCACATTTTTAATTGGATCAACATCGAAAAAAAATCGAATACGGGAGATGATACGAACAATGATTCGAAGCGCAAGGGCCGCAACAGATATTCCTAAAGTGGTAGTACTTGGAAGCGGTTGGGGTGGTTTCAATATTGCCCAGCATGTCAGCAAGGATGTCCCTTTGGTGATGATTTCGCCTGCCAACCATTTTCTCTTTACCCCACTTTTACCCTCATCTGCTGTTGGGACACTTGAGTTTCGTTGTATTGAGGAGCCTGTGAGGTAATTTTTTCTTAGTCAACTTGTCTTCGAAAGTGCAAGCTAATTCACCTTTTTTCCATCTTCCTACAGGTCAGTCCTCGGTCCAAAAGGAGAATACTTTCAGGCAAAGGCAAGGCATGTTGATATGGAGAACAAAAAAGTCTTTTGTGAGGCGATTCATGACAAACAAGAATTTGTAGTTGACTATGACAAATTGGTGATTGCCGTAGGAGTTAAGACAAATACCTTTGGAATAGATTCGATACAAGAGGGGAACGGTATTTTCTTCCTCAAACATCTTTATCATGCACGAAATATACGAAATAATATTATTGATTCTTTTGAAAAGGCAGCACTCCCACACATTTCTGACGCCGAGCGAAGGAAGCTTCTAAGCTTTGTCGTGGTTGGAGGCGGTCCTACGTCTTGTGAATTTGTGGCTGAACTTCACGATTTCTTAGTCAATGATGTGGTTAGGTTATACAAAGATTTACTTCCTCTTGCTCAAATCACATTGGTAGAAGCAGGTCCTGCTTTGTTGGGTCCATTCGATCAAGCCCTTCAGAATTATGCCCATAGTTTGTTCAAGAAACGGGATGTTGACATTCGGTTGGGGACATCTGTTGTAGGTGTCGAAGATATACAATTGGAGGGTCATCACTTTCCATCCCGACGTGCAGTACTATCGGATGGGTCAAGCCTTGAATTCGGAACTATGGTTTGGTCCGCTGGTTTAGCTCCTGTGAAGTTTACAGAAAATCTTGGCTTATCCAGGAACGAACGAAGTGGTCGAATCCTAACCGATGAGTTCCTTCGTGTGAAAGGATATGAGGGATCCATTTGGGCGATTGGGGATGCAGATGTGGCTGAGAAAGGTACAGCGTTACCTCAATTAGCTCAAGTTGCTCGTCAACAGGGGATTTATCTATCAAAAGTTTTCAATGGAAAACTTAAAGAAGATGAAAAGCCCTTTACATTTTTCAACCTTGGATCTATGGCCTCCCTTGGCGAAATGAAAGGAGTATACGATGGATCAAAAGTTGGAGAGTATGGCAAGGAATCTCGCGTTCCCAAAATGACTGGCTTGCTGGCTCTATTTTTATGGCGATTTGCATATTGGGGAAGACAAACTAGCAATGTCAACAAACTCCTTATACCTATGCATTGGTTCAAGTCATACATTTTTGGGAGAGATATTTCACGTTTTTAGAAAGCTTACTTGTCACCTGAAGAACTTGATCTGGTTGACTCTAAACTGTGGAAAGTCTTGATCCTGATACAAGGAAAAGTAATTATCATCGTTCTTACTACATCTGTATTCGTTTTTCCTTTACATCCTAATATAGGATTAGGGTATGATAGTGTTGGCGTGATCAAGGAACACAATGTCATATATCCATCCTCACTTCATCAAGGTATTCAAAGGAAGTAAAGATCATCGTTTCCATATCTCCCAAGTATTTGAATCGAAATTTCTGAACCATCTCTTAAAATTGCCGATTTAGATGTCGAATTGCATACTATTTCAATGTTAGTATTCATGACTAGAAAATGCGAAATGAGAGCAAAAGTGTATTGTCATTGAAGTAAATAGACATGCGAAGGATTAGTTTCACCAATGCTATCAAAGGACTCTGCTACTGAAATTGTACAAGAAAAGGGATTAACAATCGGAATTATATTCCAAAATAAGAAAGCCTTGACACAACGTTACTTTTCAAGTTTTTGCCTTTTGAATTTCTCCATAGCTTTGTCCAATCTAGTAAAGAAATCATGCACTTCAGCTTCCGTTACTCCAATCGCACATGCAGCGGTTAGATATGCGTGGGGATAATTATCATTCGAGCTTCCAAAGCCTACAAACTTTACTCCATGCATAGTATTTTCATGAGCTCTTGGGACTACCCGAGTTCCACTGACACAACGACTGAATAATATGGCACCAAATGAGGTAATGTCCTTACTGATGGAACGAAGATATTCTGGCTCTCCTTCATCTTCACCCTTCGTTCGAACTAACTTGTCTAGAGTTATTGCAAAGGATATAGTATTGCTCGGACATTCAATTAAGGTTTCTCCATACTTATATGCAATTTCTCGAAATCGAGATGTGAAAATCTCTACCAAGGCCTTCCGGTCCTTCAAGAGTTGTTGATAACCCCCTAGGCCCATCGACATGAGAGTAATGAAGAGATCGACAATTGACGATGAAGATGCTCGACCAGCATAACACTTTCCAACACCTTTAATAACTTTTTCATGGGGAGAGACGACAATGGCACCACCGACGGGCACTAAGAAGTTTTTATCCATCGAACAGACAATTGCGTCTACTCGCCCTACAGCACATGCTCGATTCAATAATTTACAAGTCTTCTCACACTGCAATCCATATGCATGATTAATGATATGAGCAACACCATCCTCCTGAGCACAAAGTCTGGCGACGTGATCCACAGCATCGGGAATACGTGGAGCAAAACAGGATGTCGTCGTCACTACCGCCAAGACGCGACCTCGATAGCGACCTAACAATTCTTTCATGGTTATCAAGTCTGTCATGACTTGTTGATCCTTGAGACAAGTGGGAACGACAACGCATTTCAGCCCAGCAGTTAAGATAGCCTTAAAACAACTCTTTTGATCGATACGACTCCATAAAACTATATCTTTCCCCTCCGTACGGAGACTGGAAAGAACTAAGGACAAAGACATCCCCGTACAGAGAGGGAGTAGAAGTCCATGGGCAGCGGAACTTCGGGCATCAAGTCCAGCACCTCGACGCATGGCATCTAGGGTAAGATAGGATGTCAATTGAACCAAAACACTGGAACCAACCGCCTTTGGTTGTGGTTCTGTGATATCACCACTTCGACCCATCCCATGTGAAAGTCCAAAATGACGATGTGCCACAAGTGATGAGTAAATCCGTCCCTCTCGTTCGCCCACACCACACCATCGTCTCCCGTTCTCATCACCCTTGTTATTCGTATCCAATGTCGAGATCAATAGGTAAAGGAAGGATTGGATCTGTACATCAGACCATCCTACATCCGGTAAACGTCGATGGATAAAAAGAGATTTATACTCCTTCGAGGATGCAATCAAATTGGATAAGCCCACTGTGGCATGTGATTTCGGTATTTTAAGCGATTGAAATAGTGTGGACAATTCTTCGGTGTTCATTAATCAGCCAGATGTGATCTCCAAAATTGAATCTTAAAAAACAACAATGGATTCTTGTAGTGGTTTTTTTAGCAAGTATTTTCTGTCATGCGTAATCTGCCTGTTCGCAAACAAATTCTCAAGTAACTTCAGAATATGCAGCACTACGAAAATTATGATCCAGTCACCAAACCTCATTAAATGGAAGTATTTTCGGTCCATACGACGTAATGTCACCAAACCTCATTAAAAGGAAATTATCACACAGCCTTATCGTTTCCAAGCTGTTATATTCCTTCAATGAAAACCTTCAAGTAACCCTTGAAAGGTAGTTATTGATGAACTTTCAAAGCCAGATAATTCTTGATTTACAAGGATTGAAATAATCATATAAAATTGTTTGTGCTTCTTTGTAAGGTGCTTTATGTACGTACGTAAGTACTAGCCACTTTATTTAACATTCATTTTGAAGATTTGCAAATGTCTTTGAGTCATTAGAACCGATTAGTGTGTTTTGCCTAAGAGGGTCTCGCTCATTAGTAGTAATTGAATTGTATTCGTAGAGCTCAACACAACTTACGAGTAATCATAGCAGGCCAAGGATGGGCTACTATGAGTGAAAGCTCTGAATCACATGAAAAAATTCCTAAAACAAGCAATGATTAACTTTCATTAAATTTACCTAATCAATTATTATGAATATTCATCCAAAAACAAACTTGTAAGGTAAAAGAAATACATAGTTACACCTAAAGTGACTGTCCAAAATAGATGTGTAAGCATGTAGAAAACGTTTATTTTCAAAACTTATCTATGCAAACAGTGAGGGAGAAAAGTACATCTCACAGCGTATGTTACAAAGTTCTCCTCACAATAATTGACTTTTTTAAATTTCGGGTTATCACCGCAAATAGGAGGCATTGAACTTGCGTAATGACTATCTACTTGCACTTGGTCACAATTTGATAGGTTTTTACAAACGTGTTACACGTGATTCTTTCTACCACCATTCCTATCGCACATACCATCCAACCATACACCAACGATCCAGGGAATTTTGCCACCTGCTTCCCCTACTTGTTCTTATTCATATTCTTAGTTAAATATCAAAATCATCATCACTTGTCCTTACAAAAACGATCTTAATAACACCATTTTCCACATTTTCAGGAATTAAATTTATAAATATGTCTAGTACGAACTCCCGAGAGTGAATTCTGAGCCACAAAGTTTATGCAATTGCTGTCTGTTCTAAAATTGCTGCGTAATTTGACGAACCTCTCCAAGCTTTCCGGAAGGAAGTATACAAACCTTATCTTCCTCACACCCTCTAATGAGACACCAAAAATGACTGAAACAAGACTCATACCTTAAGCGGGCATCCTTTATGTGGCATTGACAAAGGAATTTTACTACTTATATATCCACTTATATTCACGATGTTGTATTTTCAAATTAAAGCATCATAACATTGAATGAGTCGTAATATTCAATTCGACATGGTAGTATGACCGCACATTTTATTGGGTTGCAGGGATAGACTCTATGCTTGAGTAGAACGTAATGTGACTTGAATTTTTTTCTTTTTTGCTCAAAATTTGTCTACTTAATTTTCCTCTTAAAATGTGCCCGTGATTTTTGCCTTCAAGTTAAACCTTTATCAATTTCAATGAAACGAAAATTACCTAATAGCCTTTTTATTGTAAGGGATAGAGGTTTGGTTTTGCTCTGTCGGAGTGTACTTGTATCTGAGCTGAATTTGCAATCAATTAATACCGAAAAAGTTTATCCGAAATTTCATAATTTTCCTTGGTACTTACTACCCATCATTACTAAAACACAGTAAGGGAATCAAAATACACATTTTTTTGTAGGACCTTGAAACTTCTGTGAAAAATCGTGCACTTGCAAGGTAAGACGTATCTTCTACTTTTGAATGCAACAAGGCTACAAATTTGTTATTTGGTATTACTAATAAGAAGTATTTCAGTTTGTCGCGATGAGTAGTTCTAAGTTTGATGATGTTGTGGAGGATGAAAAGGACGACGTTGTGGCTTCTCAACTCTTCACAGTTCCAGAGACTGCTACGGCGTCCTCGGGGAATGAGGTGACCACGAGGAGTAACCGTAAGAAGTCTAATTCGGATATTTCTAAGATGGCCTTGGCACAATGCCTACCAGAAACGACTACGGCGGCCTCCAGTCGAGTTCGTCAGAAAAGTTCAACCGATTCAGTCACCATGTTTGGGAATGTACCTGCCCTTAACTATGATGATTTGAAGCTTGCTGAGAATGTTTCGAACTTTGGAACTGCGCGTGAACGTCAAGCTTCCAATGCTATCTCAGAGAAGGATTTCTTT
>CAAAJI010000154.1:25555-40861 GCA_900642245.1 Fragilaria radians | reverse complement strand
CCCAATAAAAAATTAACACCTGCCCAGCCATAAATGGCTTCTTCTTCTCCAGAAAGTGTCCTAGCGTGTTCTTCTGTAAAATAAAAGGGGGAATATGTCGAGTTTGAAAGAACAGTTCTCACTCCATTCATTACGCGTGAACGATTTTGTGTCGACAATATTCGCATTCCTGCTGTAGCACGTAAATAAATTGGGAACGCTGAGAATTGGTCCTGTTTACTAGCCAGAACATTTATGGCAAAGTCCATTAGTGGCCTCAAATACTCTGCAATACCGTCCACAAGTTTCTCGTCTGAAAGCTCTGCAAATGTCGCCAGCCCGGGATTCAAGCGATCGGTCCATCGCGATTCAGTTCCAGGAATTGACAATTTTCGACCCACTACGACTTCTTCAACTTCGTATTCACTGTGGAGTACTCTCGGGTTCCATTCATAAAGGTGCATACGACTTCCTGTGCTGCCTGCATCGATCTAATTTGGCAAGATGAATAAGTTTTCAACCAATGCGAGATTGTACATTGATAAATTAAATTGAAAACAACTTACCATTAACCCATGTACTGTAGTTTCTGCAATACCAGGGTTGCGATAAAGCTTCTTGACCTTTGCAATGTGCTTCTGCTCTTTTCTCAATCGCTTAGCTTCTTCTTTCGAGCGCTTATCTTGTTGTTTCTCCCAATAGGCTTCCTCTTCTTCCTGCTCCAACATCAGCATTTCTTGACCATAACGTCTTTCTTGACTATCCTCATTTCGAAGATTCCTTCGAATGCTTCCATTTGATGTAATTTTAGTATCTTTCCTATCCAGAAACACTTTCCATGAACCCGACGCCTCTAAAGGGTGCTTTTCCATACTGCGTCTAATCAGAAAAATATACGATTCTTGTTGCAGTCTTGTAGTACGTCTGTTTTTGTTCAATGGGGACTGCTGACCAAATAATTTTTATCACAATCTGTAGGTAAGATTCGTTATTTCACACAGGAGATTCATCCTTATTACCATTTCTGTAGTTTCCGGAGTACAATTTTTCGGAAAAAAATTAGGAACTCTAAGGGAAAACGTTGTAACGTTGAGTAATAAAACTTCTCACTAGGTGTATGATAACACTGACGGTGGGAAAAATAACATCCCGGTTACTTACAAGTGACAGTCCAAATGGTCAAAGACTAAAGCTTTGACATCATTCTTTGCCCATGTCTTCGTCCAATAGCATATCTCGTCCGGGAGGTGATGCCAGAGCCTTGCAAGAAAGACTTCACGAATTAATTTCTAGAGTATCAGACTCTATGGAGATTATTAAGTCATGGCCAGAATCTTCTGGTGACGACGCTTCCATTCATGTAAAGACAACTACCAAATTAATCAATTCGATTCGAGATATTCTTCAAGCCATCAATCGAGTTGAGGGTGTTGTTAAGGTGGAAGACAGCGCTCTTTGGAAAAGCTTAAAAGAATGTCCCATACCTTTAGACTTATTGGAAATGTTGGATTGTTCGAATGGTCTTAATCCAGAAGTTTTCATTCGAGGATTATTACGAGAAGCATTATCACAATTGGCAGGTCTGAGACGGAGAAAGGTGGCTTTAGAAATGTTAGGGAATGCCATACAGACTGGTTTGGAAACGAATAAGACTGATTCACCGGAGTCTCCGAAGAAACGAGAGAGGCAATTGAGTGACAGTCTTTCTAATTTAGGACCACCAACCAAAAAACAAAATATTGGGTAAATTATTTTTAGAACAGGCTACACTATATTTGAACATTACAGATAAATGCATTTTAGCTTTCACTTTCATCAGTCATCCAATAAATCGATGATATCCACATCAGCAGTCGTACGTTTGAATTCATAACTGTCATTCGAGCTCACGATGGAAGGTGGAACTAATCCTGGAATTAAGTTTGCCATGTAACTGTCAGCAGCTGCGAAGCGTATTTCAATTGCGGAAAATCTATCTCGGAACGAATCTAGCATACTTTTCACCAAAGGGACAGAAATTCCCTGACGTAGAATTGACCCATTTATAGCCAAGATAATGTCCCCTGGACTAGGTGTTGAATCAAACCCGTAACGCTTTTGTCGGTTTGAAGAAATTTCTGTGACTAGGATGAAGTTTTGAATGGATTCAATTCGAAATCCAAGATTTTCAGTTGCGTCAAATGTCACGACGTAAGTTGGTAAATGAACCACACGATGTATAAGTCCGGTCGGATCAGATCCCATCATTAGAGGATGATTGTGAATTTGGTTTAATTCGAGTTGATTGATAAAGAATCTTTTAAACTCAAGATCTGTAGCAAATATCAACTCAATCGTGCTATTGTTGCGCTGGAGGATTCGAAAATAATCAAGTATACAATCCAAATTAGCGTTTGCTGGTATTTCGTCATTGTTGCATGCCAGCAGAATATCTCCAATGTCTGGTTTGCTGGTGGGTGCAGAACCTTGAATTTTATTTTGAACCACTTGGCGACCGTTGAATAGAACTAAATGGAATCCAAAGTTCCCCTCATAGTAATTTGCCTTAAACAGTGTAACATCTGGAAATCCTCTATCGGGATTTATGCCCACGTCATTCATCAGGTTGGTTGAAGCATTCTCATCGCTTTCATCATCGGATAAGCAAATAGCTTCTGTCTCTGTACTTCCAGGTACCATAGATAAAGTTGAAGCCTGTTGCTGGAGACCTTTGCCATCGGAATCAGCATCGAAATCATCATCTTCTCCTCCAACATTAGCCTTAATCATTGCTTGCTCTTCAAGTTCCATTTCTTCAATTTCTTTGTGTAACTCTGGTTCTAAATCTTCGTCAAGCTCGCCGTTTTGATCAACAACTTCGTCATCTTTATCCAATTGGTCATCACAAAGTAAAGCTTCCCTGTTGATACATTTCATCAATGATGATGAACCAACGTACCTCTTGTGCACTACTAACTTTAGCTTCTCTTTACCCTCAACGAACTCGCCTAAATCACGAAACTTTTTTTCAATATGTTTCCAAAGTATTTCATCCAGCGTTCCTTTTGCAACGATGTATAGACAGCGACATTTCGCCTGTTGTCCAATGCGATGACATCTATCCTCCGCCTGAATGAGTAATGCCGGCGTCCAGAAAAGTTCAGCAAACCATACGGTTGAGGCTGCAGTTAGAGTCACAGCAACTCCCGCAGCAGTAATTCCCAACATAGCAACTCGTATTGTTGGATCCGTCTGAAATGCAGCTATTTGTTCCTGCCGTTGCTTTGGACTTGTTGAACCATCAATGCGAATGAACTTCTTGTCACTACCTGAATCGTTCGATAATCCGACGATGCTGCCGATTTCATTCAAGACGCTAATATGATGAGCAAATAAGCACAATTTACCATTGGCAGGATTTTGGAGCCATAAAGTTAACATTTCAGCAACAAGAGGAATTTTCACCTGGCCAGTACGTTGGTACATTTTTATCAAGGCAGATTTTCTTGAGGGCGGTTCTTCCAGGTTACCCTGTAGGCTGGTGTTGTCCTTCAGGCGCTGCGAATTCGCCATCTTCAGCTCTCGTAAGCGTGAATGATAAAGTGTATCGACTTCATTTCGAAGAGCGTTTAATGTCTGATTGATGACACCTTGTAAGCTTGGATCCGTATTCAATTGACAAAACTGATCAATCTCCCTTCTTTTCGTTTCATAAAATTGATTCACCTCTTCTTGAACTTGAGCTTTGATCTGATCAACAGATAGTGGCAGCTCTGCAGATGAAATAGTATTCCCTGATGTCGCTTGACTCTCCAGTGATGCTTTTTGTTGCCTTCTGGCGATTTTACCGAGTGCACCCTTACTCTTTCGAATAACTTCAAGGAAAGCTTTAAACTCTTTTTGTGTCGATTCATCCAAAACGTTTACAAGTGCCAATTCTCTCACCTTAGGCGGTAGCTGCTTCAGGATGTCATTTTTCATTCTTCGAATCATTATTGTTCCGGTTAATACAGCGTGTAATTCTGCTAGCCTGTTCTTTCCTCTTCCCTTGACATATTTGGACACAAATTCAGATTCATTTGACAACGACAGATCTTCTGCAGACCCAAGGATACTTATTTGTGGCCAAAGCTCTATTGGCCTTGCAAATGCAGGTGTTCCAGATAGCAGTATACATCGTTTCGTCGCTGCTAGAACTGGCATTAGCTCCTTAGTTCGTTTGCTATTCTTATTTTTCAACATATGTGATTCGTCTACAATAGCACATTTGAAGTCTCCAGGATTCAGCTTATTTTCTTCTACAAGTTTTGGAGCCAGACCATAGGAAACTATTACAATCTTCGTCTCGGGAGAAGGAATTACGGGTGTATTACCAGAGATAAGGACATGAATTTGATTTTCAAGTAATGGCTCCATTGATTGGTGTATAGCAGCAGCTGTACCATTCAGCGTTTTTAACTGTTGAGGGGACTCGCCGTCAAATTGAAGAACTCTATTATCATTGTCCTCTTTTCCCAGCCAATTCAAAAACTCGTGTTGCCAATGGTATCGAGCTCCACTTGGTGTTAACACCAACACTGGCCAATCGTCGTAGTACATGGCAATACTCGCAATGGATTGAATAGTTTTTCCCAATCCCATTTCATCCGCAATCAAAGCCCTTCCATTTCGCTCATGAACAAAATCAACACCTTTCCTTTGAAAGGGAGCTAAAATGTTGGCAATTTTTGCAGGAACTCCAAATTGTAGAAGTTTTTCTACCGATGGGCATTCCTTCTCCAAGCGTTGTCTCCCCAGCATGGCAATGTTCAAATGCGCTTGAGGTATGCCAAAGACTTTGGTTCCTGGAATGGAAGTCAGGTATGAGTACAAAGCTTGGTAGGCTCCCAGTGGAATGCGCCATTTGGCGCCTTCCGGTGAATCAATGTCAGCCTCGAAAATTGCTTTCCCATGCTCACGAGAAATTTGGCGTATGATTGCTCTAAGTCCACTGACGCTACTTGGAGGTGTGCTATCTAGGATTGACATTCCCGTAATAGTAAATTCATGTAGATTGAGAAGTGAAAGTTGATAACGTCTCGGAGTGATGGACCTCGCCGATTCACTAAGTGAGGCGAGGAAGCCACGTGGTAGTAAACGTTTCCACGTAGGAAGATATCCAGTTTTCATCGGGATAGGAATAAATGTTGGATGATTTGGCAAGGAATAGGAATCTTGTAACGATGAAACCTCATATTGTCCACGATCCGCTGTGTTGTATTTATTTGCTTCCTGTGGATACATATCGAATTCCCGGCTAGTATTTTTCATCCAAGCTGGCATAGCTTGAGTTCTCGACATATCAGATAGTTGTGTTCCGTACGAATGTGTGGATAAAGCTTCCCCAAACGTCCGCTTTCTAGTCGTCTCCATAAGGAAATGCGAATTGTTTGTTTGATTAAAGTTGTGGCCTGAGGAAACGGGTTGCATCTGCAGCGTATGTAAAGATGACCTAGGAAATCCCTCAAAATTATCATGAGCTGGGACTTGTGACATCCTTTCAATAGGCTTGACATCAACGCCTTGCATGTTGTCAGTTTCTCGCTCCCCCCCAATACTATCTTCGTTCCCAAGCCTTATCAATTCTTGCCAAAAGTTATCACTTTCCGAATATGAGTTTGTCTCCTCAATATTTCCATTATTCCGTCTCGATTCATCGTCTGCTTTCAAACCTAGATCTGATTGAAACGAATTGTCGGAAGGGCTGTCCATGATATCGAAATTATTGTTCTCACGCACGATCTCAGAGTGCTCCTGATGCAATGGAAAAGGCGGATGTGTCGTTTTCACATTCGGTTCATATTCCCAGTCACCCATATGTAATTCCATGCAGCATGCAAATGTGTTTGCATTACTTTCTTTCAATCAATCGGGGTTCAAGTAGAGAAGACGTAAACCTGTGTCTCTTCGTGTGTGTGGTCTGATGATTTGTCACTACATAATCTACATGCTTCTACTTTGCGCTATTTTTTTCATATACTTATCGTCATAATTTCTTCCTTGGCATCATAGTATAAAAGACTCAATAACTAAATACTGTAAATCAGCGCAGTAATTTCTTTTGTACTCGTTGGGAATCTAAGAACAATACGGAAGAAGTTCTCCAATGCTAAAAATAGCACGATTTGTAGATCACGACGTTTCAATTTTTTTATTTGGAAAGACATGAACCATGGCAGCTGCGATTAAAATGGACGAGCTTCTTGTTTCATGGCTTGGAAACGATACAGTTTGGGAAGAAGTGCTATCCTTGGTAGAGAAATATCGTTCGAAAGATGAAACAATTGAGAAGGAACCGACCAAACGAGGTATGATCCCTCCATTTTACCAACCTCGTGCATCACAGAAACCCCGGCGATGGAAAAATGTCCCCCTTACTGAAGTTTTACCCTGGAATTCTGTGAAGAACTCTGTGATAGGCATTATGAATGATCTACAAGTGGCATCGCTTAGCCGTCATGATTTTGCTCGAATTACCAAAGAAATTTGTCACTTTCCCACATTCTTTACGGGTCCTTTATTTCGAAGAATCTCTCCAACAGGAGATTCAATTACAATCGAACGATTTCAACAATTTTATGAGAAAGAAATAGAACCATATGATGCAGCAGAGAGATTTTTTCGTCTGGTGAAGTCACCCAGTTTGAACTATATCGGACGAGAGGATTTTCTTCCCTTTATTCAAGAACTCTTGAATGATCACCCTGTGAGTTGATTCTAATCCTGCAACCGCAATTCGATTTTTTCCTCTCTAATACTATTGATATCTTCAATATTTTATCATAGGGGCTTGAGTTTCTTTCCAATCATGCTGATTTCCAAGAAAAGTATGCAATAACCGTAGTGACGCGCATATTTTACAAAGTCAATACGTGTCATTCGGGAAAGGTGACTTTGCGGCAATTGCGCAGAAGTGATTTATGGGATGCTGTATGTCAAGTAGATGATGAAGAAGATATAAACAAAGTTACTCGATATTTCAGCTACGAACATTTCTACGTTCTGTATTGTCGATTTTGGGAATTAGATCATGATCGAGATTACAGAATTTCAAGAGAAGATCTTCTAAAGTATAGTGATCACTCCCTTTCACATATGATTGTCGATCGGATTTTCGAAGCCGCACCTAGGCCTTTCCCAACATCCAACAGCAAAGATTTTCTCACCTATGAAGACTTTATTTTCTTTATGCTCTCAGAAGAAGACAAAGCAAATGAAGTATCTGTGAGATACTGGTTTAGTTGCATCGATGTGGATGGCGATGGTAAGCTGAACAATATGGAAATGCGATCATTCTACGCAGTACAGTTGCATCGGATGCAATGCATGGGACACGAAATCGTTCCATTCGAAGGTGAGCTAGCAAAATTGTAAGGGTCAAACACACTTTTGTAAATTCTCAACGAAAATATCTACTACAGACATGCTGTGTCAAATGATGGATATGATAAAGCCATCAAGTCAAGACCACCTTGTTATTGAGGATTTTCTGCAATTGGAGTGTGCACAAGTATCGGGTGCACTTTTTGATGCTTTATTCAATCTCAACAAATACCTTCTCTTTGAACAACGTGATCCCTTTGTTGAGCGCCAAAAACGAGAAGATGAGTTCGAAACAGATTGGGATAGGTTTGCTTGTATCGATTACAATAGGCTTGCTATGGAGGAAGAAGCAAGGGAAGAAGAAGCTATGGAAATCGATTGGGTCACAGTGGATGAAGATGACGATGAGGGTGATGGCCATCATGGCAATATGACATCTGGGATAAGAAATGGAGCAGTTCAATAATGCCATATTGAGTTAATTGTCATCAAGCAACTTTGAGACATATCACGTATCCCACGAAGAGTTTATTCCATTTGACACAAGTATGTTAATTTTTTGGTGAAATAAATCATTTTTTTAGTAATTTTAATTGAAAAACGTTCCTAGAGTAAGTGTATATTGTCCAGTAAGGAAAGGCTATGTTCCCACTAAAAAATGTGATTATGCAAGAAGCCAACCAAATGTAGAAAATCAATATGGCAAATCTTTATTCTTGATTCTTTAGCTTGATAATGACTATTCTTTTCAATGACCAATCCTTTTTAACAAACTCTGACCAACCGACCCTGTCTGAAGGATTATCTAATTTCTGGATAATGGACTTGTCTATTTTATGGAATACGCTCGAAGACCGGAATGATTCATGGAAATCAACATTGAGGCCTGAAAATATATTCATGGAATCCTTGATTCTCTCAGATGTTTGAGCAGCATAATGGTTGCAGATTATGCTTATTTGGCATGATATTCATCATTGTATACCCTAAGTATTCAAACTCGTGCATTGCAAAAGTACACCTTCCAATTTTTATACAAATGTTGGCTTTGTCCAGCATTTCAAAAACTTGTGCTAAGTTTAGTTGATGTTCTTGATAAGAACCCTTTGTGGCTACTAGAACATTATCTAGATAAGCTCTAACAAAGTCAAGTCCAACCATGAGTTGGGATATTTTGCTTTGAAACATATCTGGTGAGTTAGCAACTCCCATAGGCAATCGTAAATAGGAGTATTTCCCCCCATGGAAACACCATTGTACACAGCTTTTGAGCCTGTGGCGTCAAGCGTATGGTATAATAAACCATATTTAGGTCAATGGATGTTGCAAAGGTGAATCCATTTAAGCTAATTAGTATATCATGTATTTTAGGAATAGGGAATGCTACCCTTTGCAGTTTTGAATACATAACTCTAAAGCCTGATACAACTCTAAATGTTCCATTTTTCTTTGGAATAATGAAAGATGGATACTGATACTCTGAGTCTACTTGGAGTTTTAATACTCCCAAGTCACACAGGCATTGTATTACCTTTTTTAGTTTGTCTCATATATTTATGGCACTGAAAATGGCAATAACTGAAAAGGTTTAGCACTTTGTTATGGTGAAAGCTTACTGGTTCTGTTTTCCAATTGCCAAGTGTTCAAATTTGGAAAGTAATGCTTCAACTGTTGTTGCTGCATTCTATGTTTGCCTTTTTATATTTGGCATCACGAATAGGCATAGGAGTTGATGTAGTTGCACAAACATCCTAAAGATTGGCAATATTTTGTATTTGCACGTCTAAGAAGACAAATTTACGTTTGGTGTATGTATTGGAATTACAATTCCTTTCAACTTCCAATGGCTAGTGGAAAATAGGATGTCCATGCCTAAAGCTGACTGTAAATCACGTCCGATTATCATATCCTATCGCAATTGTTGTGTTGTGTCATCAACAGCTATGTTCCAATGAATTTCGCGAGCGAGTTCTGGTAACAAAAATTGCAAAGGAATACTGTATTTAGTTACGAAATTTCCCGCATTTGTAGTCCCGGAGATTTAGCTGAGTGATTTCCAGGATTAACCGGCAGGCTGTTTTGCTTGATAATTATTCTAGTACAACCTGTATCTTTGAGTATTTTATTGAATAAAATAGATTTAATATCACTTTCAATACTAAGTATTATGGCTAATGATTTTCCAGAATTAAGCCTATAGTGAAAGGGGCGTTACTGTCATTTTTGACTCTAGTTTGAGGCATATCATTTACCCCTAGCTCCACATGTTGTCCATGATCTCTTGTGGGGTGTTATTGTCATTTTTGACTCTAGTTTGAGGCATGTCCTTTATCCTTACCTCCATTCATAGCTCATCCAGGTGATCAAACTTAACCGAAAACTCCTCAATGTCAATGGCATTGTTTTTGAGAGGCTTTGGTTTAAACTTTGGCCCGTTAACCTTTTTAGATTTAGTGTTATCTTTTTGTGCGCGATTGGCTGATGAGCGTCTTTGGGTTTCTAGCTGCGCGACATCAAACTAATAAACCAGTAAGTAGCCTAGTGAAATAGGAAATGACTATGTTGTCCGTTTTGTTCTTGTCAAGCCACTTGTGATTGACTGTAGCATTTATAGTGTGAACCTACAAAGGAAGAGTGTTGAACAGCATTTCCCTGATGTCATGGGGTCAAATTTGTTTCCAACTCCCGGCAAGTAAGGTAATTACCTATTGAACTGCTGCAATTGGCAATGTAGAGCAGACATAAGCTAGTTGATAGGCAGTCCAATGTTAAACTTCATGAAGTGTTTTTGCTCCTGTCTTGCCGTCGTACTACAGTACATAATGGCAAAGTGCTTTAGAGCAATGTTGAATGACTTATCATGCCAAAGATGAGCTTCTGGCAGTTCAGAAAGAACATTTTGCCAGTTGGCCAGTAGGGTTCCACCTATGTGCAGCATAACGGCTGCCACATGTTTGTTGATGTTGTTTGACAAGGCAGTATAGCCTTCCACTGTGTGACCTGTCCATGGGGTATAGATCTTCTTGTAGATGATAATTGAGGTTGTTTGCGCGGGGTTTCTACAAAGCTTGATCTTCACTTTGTCAGCCTATAACAACGCCGCATCTGATTCAGGATACAAAGGGATCAGGGCTTGGAACTTTGGATGTTCTGTGACTTGCCTTTCAAACTTGCGTGATTTTTGTGTAACGATCTTGGAAAGCATGTTTTGATGACCTTGGACCGATGGAAATCTTGCTGCAGCTGCTTTGTGTTCTCAGATCAGATCTGTATCCCCAAGCAGTGTATACACTGTGCCTTAACCTGTAGGTATAAGACGTAGAAAGTAAAAATAAACAAAAAAAAATGAAAATGTAGCAATTCACAAGAAATTATAAACAAAAGGTAATTATTCTAAAATCTAGAACAAAGAAGGTTCTTATTGAAGAGAACCTTCTCTGATCTTTCCAAGAAGAATGCAATGCTGTTCCTTCTATTTAAAAAGGAGGACTTGTTAACAGGTTTCTCTTTAATAGTAGAAAAGGAAACTTATTAAAAGGTTTCTCTCGTTATGTTTTGATTTCCTAAAGGAGAACTGAATATTTGATTGAATTATCTTTTAAACCTTTTTAAACGGAGAACATATGTGTTGCCTGTGCAAGATTTACTTCACAAGAGATTGTAAAGATCTTGCGTGTGCAGCAATTGAGTTATGCAGTACAATATGTAGCTCAAAATCACGTGTCTCTTTTGATTTTACCGTTTGATTGAGATCCATGACCTTTCAAAATGTTGGGAATGCTGATTTACCAAAAAGATGGAACAGCTGTTACTCAATACAACCTATTTGAAGGCTAGTATCAGAAACAACCAGCAACTCCTTAGTTATCATGGGTTTCATGTCATTATCAGTCCACAACTTCAATCCTTATTTCCAATCTGATGTATATCCTGCCAGCTTGCAGCACTCCTTATCCCAATAGTAAATGTTTTGTCCCATTTGATCAGAATTTGAGCATCAACTTCATATATGGGAAGAATTTGAACAATCGGAGGATTGATAAAATGCTTGTGTGTGCCTCCCTGCACAATCTTTACATAGCAATTACGACTCTAATTATGCAAAGCCAATGGGAGAGGAGATACAACTTTTTTCCTGAACACCTTCTCAAGAATGTTTTTGGCACTGACTTTGCATGAATCCAGTCAAATTCTCCAGAAAGAAAGGGATAGATCCACATACCTTAGCCCCTTCGTCCAGGAATAATTTCAATAAGGATCTAATCTACAATTATGAAAGGTAATCAAACAAATAATTGCCGAAATGTAGAACTCAAGAAAACATTTCATTATTCGGTGTGGTAAGAGTAAAACAGACACGGAATCCTACGTTCCCTTTGTTAGACGAGTTAAATACTATGTCTGAAAGAAATCGATCGGGAGAATGTTGATCATTTAACACATTGATTAAAAAATTCACGTTGATTTCATCATCCGATAACCAGTGCATAACAAGGTATCATGAATAGTGGTGTACCACTTGTGATTTTCATATGTTTGGCTTTAAACTAGCCTATTGCTTGTTCTTCAAGTTCCATTTCTTCAATTTCTTTGTGTAACTCTGGTTCTAAATCTTCGTCAAGCTTGCCATTTTCATGAACCCCTTCTTCGTCTTTAAGCAATTGGTCATCACAAAGTAAAGCTTCCGTGCTGATACTTTTCTTCAATGATGATGAACCCGCATACCTCTTGTGCACTACTAACTCTAGCTTCTCTTTACCCTCGACGAACTCACCTAAGTCACGAAACTTTTTTTCAATATACTTTCCAAAGTATTTCATCCAACGTTCCTTTCGCAACGATGTACAGAGAACGACATTTTGCTTGTTGACCAATGCGATGACATCTATCCTCCGCCTGTATCAGTAAAGCAGGCGTCCAATAAAGTTCAGCAAACCATACGGTTGAAGATGCGGTTAAAGCCACTGAAACTCCCACAGAAGTAATTCCCAACATAGCCACTCGTATAGTGGGATCCGACTGGAATGCAGCGATTTGCTCCTGCCGTTGCTTTGGCTTGGTTGATCCATCAATGCGAATAAACTTCTTTTCACTACCTGAATCGTTCGATAATCCGACGATCCTGCCGATTTCATTCAAGACGCTAATATGATGAGCAAATATGCACAATTTACTATTGGCAGGATTTTGGAGCCATAAAGTTAACATTTCCGCAACAAGAGGAATTTTCACCTGACCAGTACGTTGGTATAACTTGATTAAGACAGACTTCTTTAACAAAAGCTCGTGAAGCGAAGGTTGTAAGCTGATGTTGTCGGTGTGATATGATGCATTTTCTTCATTGAGCTCTTTGCATACATCGACTTCTTCCCATATCCCATTAACATCTTTATTGTTGACAACTCGTAAGTTTGGAGCGGTATTGGCATCCTGAATTTCATCAATAACTTTTCTTTTCTTTTCATCTACTTTTTCTTCTTGAATTTCAGCACTCATCTGACTCTCTAATGATTCGTCTTCCATTTCCTTGGCGATTTTACCGAGCGCACCCTTACTCTTTCGAATAACTTCAAGAAAGGCTCTAAACTCTAGTCGCGTAGATTCATCCAAAACGTTTACAAGTGCCAATTCTCTCACCTTAGGCGGTAGCTGCTTCAGGATGTCGTTTTTCATTCTTCGAATCATTATTGTTCCGGTTAATACAGCGTGTAACTCGGCTAGCCTGTTCTTCCCTCTTCCTTCAACATACTTGGACACAAATTCAGATTCATTTGACAGCGACAGATCTTCTGCCGACCCAAGGATACTTATTTGTGGCCACAGCTCCATAGGTCTAGCAAACGCAGGTGTTCCAGATAGCAGTATACATCGTTTAGTCGCTGCCAGAACTGGCATCAATTTCTTTGTTCTTTTGCTCTTCTTATTTTTTAACATATGTGATTCGTCTACAATAGCACATTTGAAGTCTCCAGGATTCAGCTTATTTTCTTCTACAAGTTTTGGAGCCAGACCATAGGAAACTATTACAATCTTCGTCTCAGGAGAAGGAATTAAGGGAGTATTACCAGAGATAAGGACATGAATTTGATTTTCAAGTAATGGCTCCATTGATTGGTGTGTAGCAGCAGCTGTACAATTCTGCGTTTTTAACTGTTGAGGAGACTCGCCATCAAATTGAAGAACTCTATTATCATTGTCCTCTTTTCCCAGCCAATTCAAAAACTCGTGTTGCCAATGGTATCGAGCTCCACTTGGTGTCAACACGAGCACTGGCCAATCGTCGTAGTACATGGCAATACTCGCAATGGATTGAATTGTTTTTCCCAATCCCATTTCATCCGCAATCAAAGCCCTTCCATTTCGCTCATGAACAAAATCAACACCTTTCCTTTGAAAGGGTGCTAAAATGTTGGCAATTTTTGCAGGAACTCCAAATTGTAGAAGCTTTTCTAGCGACGGGCATTCATTCTCCAAGCGTTGTCTCCCCAGCATGGCAATGCTCAAATGTGCTTGAGGTATGCCAAATACTTTGACTCCGGGGAAAATGAGAGTAAGTCCATGATCGCCAGAGTACAGTTGAATATTGACTTGAATATTAACTTCCCTCCGAGTGCCATTTTATCTATTCAGAATTTGAGGTGAACCGTCGTGGTGTGAATCACATGCAGAAACTACTTTGAGCCGGTACAAACATCTTGATGTTCGGCTTGCTTATGAAGGGAAGTTGTTTTGGGAACATAGTTATGACGTCATTACCTCTTGATGTACCGTGACACCGCTCACTGGTTGCATTCAATCCTAAAGTCTACGTCATATGAAGATGATAGCATTGAGATATGTACATTAACTGTTACTTCAATTTAAATGCTTCGGATCCAAATTGGGCTTGTGCAGAAAGACGCTAATTTTTGATTATTACTTTGGAAGTTATTCTTCCAGGGATCTATGTTGTAAACTTTGTGCAACCTTCCGTATAATCGCTGGAAAAGTAGGAGGCTTTTTCCTTTTTCCTCCTCCTTTCTTCTAATTTGATCTATAAGTGATCTTCTTTTGCCTTTTCAAGAATTGAAATGCTTTTTGAGACCCAGAGAAACATTAAAACTCTTCCATTTCTGGGAATGTAACTGTCAAGAGAGCTAGATCATACTAATTTAGGAGATGTGCAAGACCAACATTGAGAACCAAAAAAAAAAATTTGATGGAAATCAATCAAGTGAAATCATGAATAAATAAAGGTAGAAAAAGATCCTAAGCAATTAGAATAGTATTATGATTCCTACACATTTATGCAACCTTATTTAAATTAATTGGTGCGCATTATGTTAGGATTATCACATCAATATCTGCATCTGAGTTTGCACTGACGATACGACAAATGAAGCCAACATGACGTTGACGTTGGGATAAGACTCCTGTTTATTGGACTTAAAACAACCACCATCTACTTTTTCTAGTCTCGAGAGGATCCAGACTCACTTAATCGACTGCAATTCTCAGGTCAAAGCCAATGTGAAATGCTACATTGAATTTGGAGGAACCCTGGGTAAAGAATACTTGGCCCAGAGTAACTACTCCGATTATGTGTTTGACTTTCATGGTATTGTTGGATGAGCTCAAGTGTTTTTCTTTGACATTAACTAAGATCGGCGTGGAAGAACTCCAATATAATTCTTTTTAAATATTATCCATGTAAATATTAATTTATTTTTATTCTCATTTTTTGCAGTTTCAGAGGTGCACAGTTCGATGATGCAGTTGGCCAAATCACCTGGGAAACAAGTTGTAGCATTGAATGTATGAAGCTAGTGGAAATAATATAAAGGCCTTTACTCGCGAAAGGACTTTGATTCCATTGCTAGCCGAAATTGAGGCTTTTTTTTAGCAGGATAAATAGACTTCAAATTTTTATAATTTTTCGACACACCATTCGATGAGATCTGTTATTTCATCCTAGAAAGGATACAATTCAGCAATGAGATGCTCCAA
>CAAAJI010000153.1:104202-127673 GCA_900642245.1 Fragilaria radians | reverse complement strand
TCGATCGATCACCTTCATGATTGTGAAGTTGGATTGGTATTGCATAAATAAATTTGAAAAGATTGTAGATTATGCAAATTGAACTTTACTCTATATCTTAAATATGAATATATGGGATATTCCGTTGGTTTGTTCTACTATGAATAAAAAAGCTATCCCCTTCCAAACCCTTGGTCCATCCTGGTTTCAATGGATGAGTTTGTTAATGCCACGTCCAGAGGAGGAGTATCTCACTGGTAGTTACAATGGATGACTTTACTAATGCCACGCCCAAAGGAGACGTATGTCACTGGTAAATGATGTCTTTTAATCATACATTTGCTGGTTGAATTTTCATATGCAAAAGTCGTTGGTGCCTTTTACATATCACTGTTGTTTTGAAATAGAGGATTGTTTGCTGCCTATTGTCTTCCTACCCCAGCATGCCCCTTTCTATCTCATTTTCATATCTATCGGAATCATGTAGGGAAAAATAGGTCATCACCTTAATACATAACCCAATACCAAAGTCACTGATTCATGGAGCTATTTTCCAGTAAAAGAAACGGAGTGAGAAAGTCAATTATTTTCAAAATATCGATATGTCATCCTCATTACAAAATGTATAGATACATGCACCACAAAAAAAATATTCCTCACCCACATCATCATAAGCATCATAAAACCATCTTCCATTTCCATCTCTGTCATCCAGAAAGTCTACTTCTCCGTTTCCTTTTCTTTGGTAACATCAAGAGGGGGGCAATTATATTCCTAAAAAGATAGCTTGAATTGAGGAGAGGAGCATATTTTTGGATCGATTTAATACTGGGTCCAAGCGAAATAATGACAATGATTACTATTTGGGATTATCTTTTGTCTGCCTCTTTTTCTTCCCTGGTATGTTTGGAAAGGTTTTAGTTCAGAATTTGAATCAAAAGTCAAATGTCCCTGGTTATATGTACCCTCCTTGACCTAGGATCCCACCTATGGTAAGTATCTCCAGCATGGGTTGTAGAGTACCCTACAAACATACATGTGTATCCACGGTCATCAAGTTTAGTAGGACTCCTAGTCCTCAACTTAACGGTTCCTGCTTCTCCCCAGGTCCTTTGATGTTTTAAATATTTAGGAACTTGACCGTCCCAATGGGCATATTGAGTATCAATTTTGTTGTCTATTTTAATTATGGACATACCATCAAGAAGAGTTGCCATCTTAAATGCCTCCCTCCATAGCATTAATCTAAATTTTCTCAGAGCGTTTGCGACATTCAGCATAGCCCTTCCACAACTAGCTATAGTATGAAATGCCACTTTGGCCAAACTGTTATGTTGCGGAGTATCACGTCCAGTGTACTCAAATGTTATATCCATTTTCCAATCAGAACTGTTCATTTGGTTCTCCAGGGCTTTTTTTTCTCCGCCATTGTCGCATCGGATAATCCTTATGTCTTTTCCCGAATTTTTTTAAATTCTGCACAAACTGACACAGGTTCTACCATTCCATTTGTTAGATGCAAAAAAGTCCGAATATTTTATTTGTGTACGTTCATCAACAATTATTCTCCAGTATGGTTTTGACGTAGGATCTTCACACTAGTGATTTTTAAGAGAGCTTATCTTATGTCAAGGTGAATTTGTCCATTTTGCGTGGAATCAGACCTTATTGTTGTCTTAACAATGATGTTCTTTTGTTGGGCTTTCCCTTCCGCACATGCTTTGCACACCTTGCTTGATCCGGTAAGTGTCCATCCTAACTGCATTGCAATTTGTTTTGTCTTCTGAAAAGACATGTGGCCTAACTTTCCATGAGCCTCACTTAGGGTCATTTTGATATGTTCGGTATCTTGAATTCCGGATAAATAACTGCAGACGTATACTAACGCCAAGTTTTATGCAAGACGTATACTAATTGGATCAAAACCGTATACTAACGAAAAAATAATAAAAGCGTACGCTAACGGCAGAAAATAATAAAAAGCGTATATTATCTGTTTTTAACCAATGAAATGATGCCAAAATTAAATATTTGCCCAATCAAGAATCGAATTGATATTTCCTTTTGTCCATCAACCCAATCACTCGAAAATTAAAGATGCGTGAAAACAAATAACTTGTTGCGGAATAATTTAGAAGCAAAGGGGAAAATGTAACCAAGTTGCATATTGCTGTATAGCTTACCCGCAACCAGCATGCATATATTCACTGATTCAAATTGATGTGGAGCTGATGGGGACTTTGATGAGTTGATATTGCTTTAAAAAGTGTGGAATAATAAATTAGAAGCATCAAATAGACAAAAGCATTTGTGTTTCTATATTTTTGGTGTTAATGTTTAGTAGATTAGTTTGCCTTTGTATAAACAGAACATAATGTAGAGACGGAAGTCGTCCATTAAAATGGAGTTGTAAGTAATATCATGATTGAAAGCAAGAGCTAACAAATGTAGACAAACATGAACTCCACAGTCAAAACCATTTTGTTGTTGGGGACAATGCATGTACGACATTGACCAGGATGACTGGTCATATTCATTTAGTTCCATTTCTTGGGAGACGTAAGCCATAACTAAAGCAGTAGATGGGTCAGTTTCGTAACTGAGTGCAACATGACTTTGTTTGTGCAATGAATCATAAACTTCCAACGTTTTGCTTTTTGGTTTCATTACAATTGTTCTCCAATGAAGATCATGATTAACAACAAAAATGACTGCATCAAAATCCTGCAAATACATTCTTTCATTGGAAGTATATTGCTTTACACATTCAAATGAGTGTTGATACATCTGTTGTAACAAAGACAACGGCATCAACCAGTTGTTGTAGGAAGGGAAGCTGATCTCCCGTTGTGCCTGCTTAACTAGCAGTATGAAAGTATCAATGATTGTGTCATTTAACCATTTTCCAGGATTAAGGCACAATGAATCTTTTAAGCTGATTGTTATGCCACACACTCTCATTGCATCAGCTTCGAGGCGTTTTGCTGATGGTGTCCGACGTGGTCGTAATGCTGTGGTGGTAAGTTTCATTTCTTCCTTCATCTTTTTTGTCATCGTGTGCTCAAAAATTTGAGTAAGAGAAAATGATTGTTCCTTCTCTCTTGCTTGTTCTAATTCAAAAGATTGCTCCATTGTAACAAGTTCCATTTTTTCTTCCATCTTGAGTGCCTGTTGGTCACTATTGGATTGATTGCCAACATGATTATTAGGTGCAATCTTTTGCATGGCTTTTGGTTCTATTGTGTTAATTTGACTATTGCCTTTTGGTTCAGCATTACCTGAACTGTCATGACATACATCAATATCAGCCAAACCAGAGGAACATACATCCTCACCAGATGCAGCAATGCTGAAGCATGTGCTGTCATTGAATTCATACACATTTTCATTTGCATTTTTCTCAGCAGAGTATTGTTCTGACATAATGGAGCTCATAATATCCTGCACTTTAGCCAAATAACTTTCTCCAGATAAATTCTGAGTTGCATCAGAAACCAAACACATAGCCTTTTGGAAGTCACGTAATGATGTAAAACACTCCAGGAACGGTCCAATATCATTTGACTGTGTAAGGTGTGCTAGGAAAAAGAAAGCAGTATCATTGATCCTGAGTGCTGCCTTTACGCTTTGACAATGTGCCTGTGCCAATGGAATCATTGGATCCTCTCCCATAAGATATTCACCGGGTGGTCAGACATCTGATCCTTGCTTTTATTATCTTCAGCTGGTGGTAAATGACATGATGTTGCATTGTGCCCAATCACCTGACATCTTGAGCATCTTTTTTGTTTGAAACACTTTCTATTACTCCTATTCCAAGGTCCATATTATTCTTTTTGATGTCCTTGTTACTCTGTATGTCCTGCCGTACTATAGAAGAATGATTGTGAGTTACTGCATTGCTTCTTTTATGACATTTTACACCTAATGCTCTCCATTACTCCGGAAGCCAGGATTGACTGGATGCAAATCTGAGGCTTTGCCTTGACGGTAGTACCAAGGTGCTGGGCGTAAGTATGTAGCACGAGTGTTTACCTCGGTTGCATCTGGTACCTTGGGGCATCCTGTATTGTATCGAGATTGTAGTGCATTATTAACAGTGTTGGTCTTGTATGCTTCATGGCAAAAGTCAAGTAAGCTATGCCTCACACCCACAAACTTATCATGTTGAGGCAGGACAGCAGCAACATGAGTGCAAGGAAATTGCTCCTGGTAATAATAGGAGCAAGAGCATGTTGCACCTTCAACATTGACTGTATGTGATTGTGATGGCAGGGTTGAGGGTGACACAGCATATTCCCCATAGCCTTGGTTGCAAATTACCATTGCTGTTTGTCCATTTTGAGCTCTTGCATTGCAGCTTTTTGTTGCTTTACATCTTCTCTAAAGGTATGGAAAATGTCAAGAGCTCGCAAGAAGCAGTGATTCATGCTCTCTCGCGGTGTTTTTGTGCGTGAACCATTCCACAGAGCTGCATTCATCTCTCCTTCAGCGCCATTTGTAGACCTAGTTCCAAACAGCGGTCTGGCAGAGCAGTATGGATGGGTTAATCCCCATACCATTTGCATAAGCAATTCATCTTCTTTGGATCATGGAGAATTTCCAAAAACGCTCCACTGCGTTGGGTGCAATCGCAACAGATAGCACATGACATCACTTAAAGTTTTTTCTTCTTTAGCTGGGAATGCAGCAGCAATTTTGGCCAAGCCATGCATGAATTGGTCAAAGTTGGAGGCACCTTGAAGCTTGTACATTAGTGGCAGCAGAAACTTTGTGGCTTGTAATGGTGCAATCTTACATTGATGGATGACATTGCAATATATATGGCAAGAACAGTTTTTGATGCTTAAAAATATTCCAGCTTCCTCTAGTTGCCGTTGAGCATTCATTTGATGACCTCGATCTGAAAATATAACTGCTTTATCAAAATCTATTCCACTCTTAATATAATTACATAAGAACCACATGTAGTTATTTGTATCTTCTTTTGGGACCAGCGCTGATGCTTGTGGAATACTCCGTCGGTCGCCAGCTTTTCGAATCAGTTGAATCAATACACCATTGTAACCTGCTTCCTGTTTCATATGGCCAGCATCCATTTCAAACACAGGTAACAATGCATTCCCATAATCATTACCCAAAAAATTAAAAATGGATATGACAGAAAGAAACGGTAAAATCTGCCTTGGCTATCCATTTGCAGGCACACTCTGGACTCAGGGTTTTTCTTTTTCAATGCCTTTTTCTGCATATGATTCCTTCACATCTTGATTCTCCATTGAATCATGCTAAGACAACTCTAGCTCTACAGATTAATTACTCTAATTTACGTTACTAACTTCTCAAATTGTTATTCTAATAGTAGATTAATAGATGATTTAGTCATCTTCTTGTCGAATTTCTAATTTCGTTCGATTTCAAAAATTGTCCTAAAACTCTAACTGTTTTCCAACTGTTTACGCAACATTTTAGGGTTCGCTCCAAAAACTATATCCTTGACACCCTCCCCCGGAGCAACCATCAACAATTCCAAATGCCTGAGTATGCTTCTTATAATCAGTCGCAGGAAGATTCATTGTCAGAATATTGGCCACATTTTCTTTCAAAGAAATCCAAACAATTCTGATAACACCCTTTTCTTTCAGCTCATGCAAATAGTTCAACCTGACTCCAATATGTCTTGTCCTTCCTCCAACACTCTAATTGTTAATAAGATCCTTAGCTCCTTTGTTGTCAACTTTGATTTCCATAGGCAATCGAACATTAAGACACATTGAACTTAGTACATTTTTAATGTCAATCATATCCTGAATGCAACTGACCACTGCCATCAATTCCGCTTCTGTGACAGATAATGTGACGCATTCCTGCATTTTACTGCGTGCAGATACCAACACACCATTCAAAAACACAACACGCCCACTCACACTTTGTTGAGTAGTCATATCCTTTGCATAATCAGAATCGGATACTCCCATAATTTCAAAAATAGTGTTTGGAAAACCATTCCACTCACCTTTGGGTCTCACACACAATCCACTATTGATCGTATTGACACAAAAAGTCATTACCCTCCTCATTACTTTCATATGTGCCTCATTCGCTTTCAAAAAATGTCTCGACAATTTGCAAGTAATGTTTAATGTACCTTGACAAATACAGCAATTTGCCAATGCCTGTCCTGTACCGCTTTTGTTCCTTCTCGTTCAACTCATCGCCACTGGAAACTGGACTAAATAGTTCACCACTCAATGCAGGAGTTTCAATTTTGTCATTAGGCATGATAGAGAATTCATCCATAAAACTTTGTTTAATTACCGGTTGTGAAATCACCAACAGTTTTGGATCCATTTTTCTATCAATTTTGCAACCTACATACTCCTTTAACTCTCCAACATTGTCACAATCGAAATACTTATTCATCATCTCATGATATTTTTTGACCTCGTCTTGATGACCAACTAAAAGACAATCATCAACCCAGGATATCCAAATGACCAATCCATTATTTGTACCTTTGAAATATAAACATGGGTCCAAATCGCTTCTTTTGAATCCCATCGCCCAAAAAGCTGTTAAAAGTTCCTTCCAGAATGCGATCGCCACTTGTTTCAAACCGTAAATAGTTCTTTGTAAGTGTAATAAAACATCTTTTTCATACTTATCTTCAAATCCTTTGGGGACATGCAAATACAGACTTTCATTCTCTGAAAACCGTCCCTTCAAAAAAGCTCCCTTAACATCAATGACTTGTGCATCCCAATTGGCCATAGTCATCAGTGTTAATACAATTTTGATTGTTGTTTCATTAGAAATGGGTGCTGCTGTTGAATCACTGTTATAATGTACTCCATCCTCCTGAAGAAAACCTCTAGCAGTAATACGAGCCCTAAACTGACCATTTGCCTTCTTTTTCATGGCCCATGTGCTACTTAAGATCTTCAAATTTTCAGGTAAGTTGTCAACTTTGATTGGTACCCACACTTTATTATCAATCATCCGCTTAAATTCAACTTCAACTGCTTCTCTCCATTTATCTTTGTCTTCACTGCGCATTGCATCTTTAAATTACAAGACGTGTAACTCACCTGTATGCTGGATACCCTCCCCGAGTCCAGCACCAACTAAATTGAACTCTTGAGTATTGTCGTGAAATTCATCAAAAAATTTGTTTCTTTCAAGATTCAACCCTTCAAATTCTTCTCGATACCTTCCAGGTCGACAAATGGATCTACCAGACCTAGTCTTTCTTACTTCCTTGTTTGTTTCTTTATCCTCTGTTTGATCATTTTTGTTACTTACATTGTCAATTTCTTCAATAATCACGTTCTCGGATTCATCGTATGAAAACAATTTCTCTTCGATTTGGTTCTTGTTGTCAATTTCTGATTCACGAATGTTTGTTACAAAAGGCTTGTCAACATAATCAATTTCAGATGCAAAAAACATCTTATTCAACCAAACAATATCTCTACTTAAGTGTACCCTTTTAGTATCAGGGTCCCACATACGTAGAGTATCTCCATTATGATCAGGGCTATAGCCCACAAACATGCACACTTTACCTCGATCATAAATCTTTGGGGTTGTTGCAGTTTGCAATTTCACGACACCTGCTTCGCCCCACTTCCTTAATTGTTGACAAAACTTGGGCAATTTTCCATCCCAATGTTCAATTTGAGTTTTAAATTCTCCTTGAACTTCAACCGACACTAACCCATCTAAAAACGTCGCCGTCTGAAATGCTTCTCTCCAAAATAACTTCCTGAAATCTTTCGGAACTTGTGCCGCACTCATTATGGCCCTTCCTCTACCGGCAATCGTAGATAACAAAAATCCGCTAAATAATTTCTTTGGGGGGTGTCTCGACCAGTAAATTTGAACATAATTGGAAATTTCAATCGGAGCTGCACAATTGATTCTTAAGCCCACGGTTCTCACCCCCATTATCACACCTGATATACTTAATGGGTTTCCCATCATTCTTCCACTTAAATAATTTCTCACAAGTTGGTTCAATCATATCCTTTTTAGTAACAAAGAAGTCGGACGCCTTAAATTGAGATGCCTCATCAACGATGATTCTCCAGTATCCTTTTCGTGTAGTTTCTACGGAGGCATCCAAATCGTTTTCTTCAAAAACTGCAGCAATATCCAAAAATAATCGTTCACCAACCTTTTCAGCAACAACATGATTGCTCTTTTTCGACACACTTTTCTGTTTACCTTTTCCAATCACACAATTGCTACACTTTGGCATTTCACCAGTCAGTTTCCAACCTAAATTTTTTGACACTTCTTTTGTCTGTCAAACAGACAAATGACCCAATCAACAATGAGCTTCAAAAATTGGAATTTCATCAGCAACCTTTGACACTTCCGAGGCATTTGCCGACATTTCCTGTCTTGGTTTGATCTGGACAGCATAAAGAAGCCCTTTTGTTGTGTGAATTTTCTTGCAAAGGTAAGTTTCTTGTTACCATGGGATAGAGACATTCCATCACCATTTCCTTCTAACTTCCACCCTTGCTTCATGATCTTGGTGACACTAATAAGGTTGTACCTTCCATTTGGGATGTACATGACATTGGAAAGGATGATATTCCCTTGTGACTTCCCTTTTGAATCCAGCACTTCACCTTTAACGCTTCCTTTTAACACTGCATCTTCCTTCTGACCGTTACCCATGACAATGACAGTGTCATTCTCTTCAATCCAATCACATACCAATGATTTATTTGCAGTTGAATGAACAGTAGCTCCTGTATTGGCTATCCATAAATTAGAATTGGTAAGCAACTCTTCTAAATCGTCATTAACCCATCCGAACTCCATTGACTTCTCTTCGGCTTTTTTGTTCTTCTCGACAGTTATTGCAGCCTTATCTTGACCTCTTTTCTTCCAATTTGCAGGCCTTTTGTCCTTGTTTTCCTCTTTATTCCAACAATCTTTACTTCTGTGACCCTTTAATTTGCAGGTTCCGCATTTTCCTTGGAATTTACCTCCACTGTTACAATTTTCCTTGGATCCTTTGTTGGAAGTGCTTTTGTTCCGGCATTCATTAGCCCTGTGACCTGACTTTCCACAATTATAACAGGAGCCTTGGAATTGAAATAGCAAAAGCTCTCCTTCACTTGTGTCCTTGCAAAATTGAGTCCTTGTAAATTGTCTATACTCTTCAATCATGGCTCTCTCCAAGTCTTAGACGGTGAATTTATCACCTTTTAATTTTTGCTCAATGGTAAGACATGGTCTGTACTCTTCTGTTGCTACATCTAATACTATAGCGATGATTTCTTCAGCTGGTGAATGCTTCCCTGGTCCCAGAAACTGGTTTTGGATGGAAGTAAGAGTTTCAAATAATATCGATGGATCCATGCCTCTTTTCAATTTAATTCTTGACAATCGCTGACACATTTCAATCTTTGACACGGTATCTAAAGGTTGATATCTCTTCATTAACTCTCGGACCACCAAATATGCCTCTCCTTCAGGCCAATTTTCATTAAAGGAGGCGTAAACAATATTCATTGCATTCTCAGTCGTGAATGCAATTGAAAAACTTGCCATCGCAATCTCATTCTTCTTAATAGCAGTTTGTTGCTCTTTTGTCAATTCACTTTGAATTTCATCATCACTCACCTCTTTTTCTGGTAAGTGTTTATCTCTTTCTTCTTTCAAGATATCCTTGAATCTTGACATGGCCGCGTATGCCAATTACTTTTTCCACCACATCGCAAAATTCTTCTTTTCTCCATCAAACGTTGGGATTTCACCTCCCCTATCTTGAACTTCTTCACTCATCTTGTTTTTTGACTCTTCAAACTCTTTCTAACACTATTTGAATACTCTTCACTTGCGAGCTCTTCTGGACAACTTGAGTTTTACGCTAGGTTGTCACATTAATACTTCAAAGTATGCTAAGAACTCTAGCTCTACAGATCAATTACTCTAATGTATGTTACTAACTTCTCAAATTGTAATCCTAATAGTAGATTAATAGATGATTTAGTCATCTTCTTGTCAAATTTCTAATTTTGTTCGATTTCTAAAATTGTCCTAAAACTCTAACTGTTTTCCAACTGTTTACACGCCATTTTAAGGTTCGCTCCAAAAACTATATCCTTGACAAATCATATTTCTTCCTAGCTTGTTGAATTAGACCTTTGTCTTTCTTCCCCATAACCACCGCTTTGTTTTTATGTACCATTTGATGGATCCCAACATACAATATGTTGGGCACCAGCATTGCAGATTGGAATTCCTTATTTGCAACCATTTGTGTGCTTGACACACTCCTTGCCATATTCACCAGTTGTCAATGCTGACTATGCTCCCCAGTGATGTTTGCAACATACCATGCACCGGGTGGTACATCCTTTCAAGATTGTGGATGTTTACAAAACCCATGCCTCAATGCTGAAATGGAATATTTGCATTCTGGCCCCTCGCAGGTATACGTTTTTTTGTGCCCACTTTGTACAATCTTATATTTCTTTTGTGTTGTCATGTGAACTGTTGCTGCAGAGTCTGCTATCCAAAAGTCTTGATTGTTGATCATATTGCTGCTGTTGAGAGTTCCAAGCAAGTATTCTTCAAGATTCTTAATATCATCAATCCCTGCTGCAGCCTTCTCACCACCTTCCTCTTTGCTTGATTTAACCACAAATCCTGGAGGTCTTTTATCCTTGTTTGATTCCTTGAACCAGCAATCCTTGGCCAGATGCCCTTACTTATTGCAATTTAAACACATTTTAGAGGTACGTTTCTTGCTACAGCAGTAAGTAACACCTCTCCTTCCTCCTCTTTTCATGTCAATCTTCCTTGGTTTAACTGACAATAATGTTGAATCATCACCAGTTCTAGATCATGAAGAGTAAGTTGATTGCCTTTAATGCTTTGCTCAGCTGTTAAAACGGCTTGATATTACTGAGTAGCAACTCTTAACACAACTGCAATGAGGTCCAATTCTTTGATGTCACTGACTCCATCATATTGATCTTCTACTGCTTCTACTAGTAGCCACGTATCAACTTTGACATAGTAGATTATGTCTTTTTTGGAGGCATTTTTGTATCCACTGCAGGAATTTTTGGATCAACCTCATTCCCTTTAGAATTGGAATTTGGATGAGATCGTTCATTCATCAGATTCTGGAAAGAATTTTTGATAAATTGTTGGCCTCCATTCATTCTCTTGAATTTTTTGACACCATATCCTTGGTAAAATTGCATGTAGTCATCATAATCTGGTTTCATAAATTTACCTCAAACTGCCAACATCAATTATCCAAGCGATTGATTTGGGGGTACATGTTGGTGCAATATATCAAAGCAATATATGTTTAGGGATTATCCGTTAGGGATATTATGAATTCGAAAATGTTTGCGTCATCAAAATGTGAGTCAGTCTTAGATCAATCTTTCATTTAGTCACAAATTTCACTCTCCTTTAATTTCATCTTTATATATTGAAGAGACTACTTCTCAACAGACATTGCATCATCAAGAATCCAGGTCTTCAGAAAACTGTTATCACCTGAAAAAATCAGAACTGTTGGTTGCCTTTCGTCACACAATAGTATTCTTATTTCATGGGGACATCATCATGCTAGAAAACGGTACGCGCAAGCTAGTCCAGAAAATGCAATGCAAGATGAATGCCTGCTGCTACCTTGATCTTATTTGCCTATTCTCCATGTGACATATTTGACAACCATGTGTCCTTATGTGAAACACTTCTGCCTCGAATTATTATTAAATTTGTAAATATATTCATTCTGTAACATAATTGGATCCTATAGAGAATTTTCAGAAAATCCAGATGTCCAATTTGTCTATCAAATGTTCATTCTATGGATTTTCTTTCCACATTAGTTCTAACTGTGAGTTTATCTTTAATAGAAGGTTTGAAGTGATGCCTAAAGCTTCAATGTATGGGAGGAAATATTTGTACATCTAAAGTTAATTACTATAACTTGTGTAATGGAGATTTAGGATTTCTATAAGTTTAGGAATCCCAGTATAACACAGTACCCTTTATCACAAAGGGCGTTTGAAATATGACATTGAATGCCAAGTTCTGTAACACAAGGGAAGGAAGCAGATTGGATTCCAAAGCTTTGACTCCTTTCCGCCATAATGTTATATGAACAAAGTCATTAATGCTCTTTGGAAGAGCAGTGCCATCATCAGTTGTCAAGGGAACCTCTACGGATAAAGCTGCATTCTGTTCTGTCCAGAGAATTCCAGTCACTAGGACTTGGATTGATTTATGTTGTGAGTGATCATACTTCTCACGAATCATTTCCTGTGAGGTTCTGGATGGATGGTCCAGAGTTACGTGAGGAATTAGCTCAAAACCAAGATTAGGATCTAGACGGATGGCTTGATCAAAGTCAATGCCAAAAGAAATCATGGCTTGCAAAACCTTTGGCTCGCTTTGAGCTACCAACTTCAATTCATTGTAAAGCATTTGGTCACAAACATTGATTGCAACAAGTTTTATTTTCTTTTGTCGAATGGTTATGACCTCCCGCTTTTCCCATTTTCCCGTACTAACATCACTGAGGCATTGGACTTGCAGAAGTATTTGCTTAACAAACGAGTTGCCTGATTCTTCTTCTGCTGCCGTCATAGAAGAAAGAAAGTTTTGGTGTTTCGAAAGAATCTCCCGTAATCTCTGCTCTATGTTCATGACCTTAGAATCTTTCTTCATGAATGAATCCGAATCCTTGCGCTCAAGCTCATAGCCATAATGCAACTGGAGGGCCTTTATTAGTATGTTGCAAAGGTCTGACGGAAGCTCAGGAACATCGCTGGTGCGAAAAAAAGGAATCTCAATAGGACTAGGGGAACATTCCGATCCTGACTTTTGTACCGCACCTCGGAGTTCATCCATGAAAGAGTTAGCAGATATATTTCTATAGAAGCCGAAAAACTTGACAACAATAAAGCAAGCCAATTCCGAGGAACTGTCTAGTCCACCGAGGTGTGATTTGAAAGGACGCGCCAGAACACGAGATATGCACACGGCAAGATAATGAAGAGAAAATGGATATCTATGGCTCACACTTGTATCAATGGTTCCGGAGGGGGTAATGATTCCCTGAATAAGAGTATCGGAAAGAGCGACTTTGTCAGGTAAGACTGGTACCGCAATTCCTTTCCCCAATACATCTCCCAAACGAGACCATACATTCTTAGGCGTATTTTTATCAGCAATAAGTATGCAGCTAGATTGCTTGCTACGATACTTTGTGAGTAAGGGCCAAAAGTTGTCTTTAGTATGGTCACCGGATAGGACAATCAGTTGTCTCTTGCTCATCATCGGATCGCTTCGAAACGCATCGACTAGCAATGATTGAGTTCGCTTACCACTAATAGAAGATTTTCCACATCCTGGAATCAATGGGAAAAAGACCATAAGGCCCGGTGTTTCATCGGATGAGGATGAGTTTCCTGAACTATTCTTGATTTCATCTATTGTTTCACGTAACGATTTGTTCGATGCAATGTCAATGTCACTGAGATTAGTTTCGAAATCAATGTTTTCAACTACCGCCACATCCTTTACCCTTGCAACTCGAGTTGCTCGCCATGCCGAAAACTTCCCTTGGATTCGCTTTGAATTCGGTGATGATTGAGCTTTCAGTTGCGTGGCTGGACATCCAAAAAGAATGATTGATACATCATCACTATATTCCTTGATTACCTTTCGCGTTTTTGTGACGTTATCTTCCACCATGGCATAAGCAACAATTCCTTCCAGAGAAATATCCAAGAGATTAGCTTTTGTTAGGCCAACCACATCCTTTATTTGCCTGACACCTCCTAGCTCTCGTGAGACAAAAGATGCTACTTGCTTGGCTACTTGTTTGACATTAGCCACAACTAAAACCATACCCCTAAACTTGAAGCTGTCCTTTATCATTGTACTTTCAAGCGAAAGTTTTCCGGCTTCGTATCGTGGCAAAAAGCGTTCCAAATGATACAGGTAGAAGTCCTCTTCTATAGGAGGTAGCTTGACAATACCTTCGTCAGCATCTCTATTTTCCATGCAAGTTTTACAATACTTTCCCCATTCTATGAAGAAATCTTGCCATTTCATTTTTGCTTCATCTGAGATTCCCCATGAAGTCATCTGCTTCCAAGTATAGCTTTCATACTCAGACAGGCCCCTGGAGGCCAAAATTTTCAAACCATTCCGACAGCAAAAGGTTCTCACCATATAAGGTATCAGCTTCATCTTTAGCATAAGCTGCGAATCGCTGTCATATTGCTCCAACTCCGTGTCAATTTCTATGTTATTGATTTCGCTTTTCTTTGTATCATTGTCATTGCTATCATGTGATTTCAGTTCAATCGAGAAGCCACGGAAAAGTTTCAAATCACTTGGCTGGGCTATCTTTTGAAATTTCGCAAATGTAATATCATGAAAGACATGAATGGTGCAGAGCCATCGACTTTCATTTTCTCGAAAGACAGCATACTTTACTGCAGAGCTAATGCTGTCAAGAGTGACAATAAGTTTGGCAATCTTTTTCGTGACATTATCAGTGTCCTCGTTATCCATTAAACGCTGTGCAATGTTGGATATATTCCATGTCTTGGGTGGTTGCTTACTCACTATTCGGCGTACCGAGTCAGTGTTATGCAATGCTTGGAACACTTTCGTTCCTAGATGAAGTGTTACATCCTTGAATATACCCTTTGAGATGAATTCCTCCTCAAACAATCGTCGCACGTCAAGGGACACAATCTCGACCTCGCTTTCAGCACACAATTCCGGCGCCATTGCCCTATCAATAGGAACTTGTTTGAGAATCTCATGAGCTCCCTGTACAAGTATTTGTAATGTATTGGCTTGTTCTTGAAGCTCGTTACGATTATAGGAAACATAGCGGACTACGAAACCCTCCAATATTTCGCCCTGAAAGTGAACATGAGGATACATGCAAGGCACATGAAAATCTGAAATCAAATTCAGGGAATGTATCGTGCTAGATGCCAATGCTGTCTCCCAAGTAGAATCATATAGAGAAAACAATTGATCTGCTGCCTTCGGAGTCGAAAATGTCCATAGATCATTGTGTGGGAGTCGAAATTTTTGAGCCAGTTTCAAGATTTCAATTGTGGAATAAAACCTAGGTGTCATCTTCTCTGCAATCGCAGTCAAAATTAAAAAATCTCTCTTGGGTATTTCACCATGTTGACCCAGAACTGCAGTTACCAGTTCAAAGCCTAGTGTTAGATTATGCTCCTCAACATATTGGCTGCATTCTTGATACATAGCCTGCCCATTTGTATTCGAGTCCTCATACCATGATCTATGAAAGTGTTGTCGCAGGACAACTTCTCCCACTGCTGTAAAGGTATTATCCGTAGAATTCTTACTATAAAATCGCTGACCTCCGCTCCACAACAATAAGGTTCCAGAATGCTTAAGCGAGACTTCCAAGTATCCTAATTTTTCTGTTACTTTCGACAACATTTGATTCCTAATATCTTTTTGTTCTCGATTTTCATTTTCAAATTTGGGATGAAAGATGGCTTCGAGTGCAAAGCCAGTAATTGAGGAGATGGGTGGAGCCATCGCGATATTGGCGGTAGCGACTGATGGCATCTGAGTTTGGGGCATATTCGATGACTGAATACTTGATTGTGAGTTATCAGAGTTATCATGCATTGACTCCTCCACTTTATTTTCGGTAAATAAAGTTGAGTCTGCCATTCCTTGATAATCTCTCTTGCGAACGTGACCTTGACGCTGTTGAATTACCAACCTGAGATACAGACTTCTTTAATCTGCCTATATCTTCTATGCTCTAATATGAGCAAGTCAAGGTGTAAATAGGATTGCCCAAAGTGATTGACAAACAATGTTTCCTAAGTTTCTTTTAAAAGTATGAGCGAATCACGACGATTTCACAGTTCGTTCCTTTTCGATCGATTTCTCTAAGTTCATTTTCTACTTGTTTCGTACACATTAACTAACGAAAAATCCCGAAGATTTTTCTTCTTCTCTGAACACTAACCTTGTAATTTTCCATCTCCAACAAACTCCTGCTGACCAACTGCGGGAGTCAGTCCAAGTATGGTTGCTTTCAATAAAGTAAACTTTGAACCAACAATAGGCTTGGTCATATAATCTCCAATCATTTCTGCAGTTGGGCAGTATTTTATTTCAATCATATTACGTTTGATGAGATCTGTGATGTAATAGTACTTAATATCAAAGTGTCTGGTTCTTTTTCCAGAACTTATTTTCCCGTTTAATTCCATTTTCATTGAACTCTGATTATCCCAATAGATAACATTCATGATAATGTTTTGACTCTGTGACTCCAAAAATAACTTCGTCCAAAGCACTTTGCTGACCACATCGTCCACGGCAATAAATTCTGCTTTGGTAACTTCTGGGATTTGCCTTTTGCTTAGTGGATATAGAGCACACTGAGCAACAACCCAAGGTCATCACTGCACCTGTATGACTTTTCATATCCTTATGTGATGCAAACAATGCATCAACATACCATTTGATAATGCCTGAATCATCCATGGATAGAGTTGCAACCTCAGTCTGAGTTGCTTTCAAGTAGTTTAAAATCTTTTCTAATTTTTTCCAATCATTTTTGCTTGGCTCCAGAACTCTGGTTGCAAGAAACGTTATCTCTGGCTGAATGTCTTTTCTACCACGTTTGAACAGAATCATGCCTTTCATGACAAAAGTGTGAAAGATTGAAGCTTTTTCCTTCTTTAATTTCTTTGTGCTATCGTCAACCTTAAACAAATTTTTGGTCCACGTGCATTTGGACACTCCTGTCAACTTCCCAGGAAACTCTTCAATCATCTGAGAAATGTAGGTTCTCATGTCTATTTTCAGCTTACCAGGGGTTGAAAAATCTAGAATCATGGCAAGATAGTCATGCTTAGCTCCTCTAGTTGCTTCCACTTCACCTATGCCATCAGATGCATACATAGCCTTCAGCCACTAAAAAAATTCATCATTTACTTTCTTGTTTACGTGACTTGACTTAACGTCATCAACATGCCAAGTGATAGGGTGTTGTCTTCCTTCAACCATTCGATTGGCAACACATTGGTCATATGGATTCACTTCAAATCCAATTTGTTCAATATCTTTGCAAAATTGTTTTGTAGTAAAGTAGGGAAGACTGTAGCATCCCATAGAGTGCCTTAAGCATGACAACATATAATACCTTGGTTGATGATTCATTAATAATGAACAGTGAATACATGTCCACTAAAGGACCACAAATTTTCATCACAATTCGCTCTCCATTTAGGTTATTTTCTATGTCAGTTTGAACAAAGGCATTTGGAATTTCTGCCGTCATCACATCACGATGCTCCTTTGTATCTATCAATGCAATAAGGATGATTGATTCAGTTACTGCTGTAGGATTTGCTGCTTCGTCTCTTCCCATGTAATGTCTCTGTGTACTTCCATTAGCACATGTCCTACCCTTTATTTTACCATCACACTTCTCTGTTAGAAAAATATGACTCTCCATGGCTCAACTTTTTCAAGGGAAGTTAAATCATCATAATCAATGGGTTCAAAAACCATTCTCTGATTCAATTGCTTCATTTTGTTGTAAGCTGCCTGCCTTCCTTTTTCACCAAATGTCTTTAAGCCTTTTGAGAGGCTATAAGTTTGCACAAAGTGTTGACCCTGTTTCACTGTGGTTTCCAAAACTCCCGAATTCATTAAGGAAATAAGCTTTACAATTACTCGAGCATTTTCAGTTGTATATTCTTCTATGACATGATTTTGAAGTTGAGTCGATATAAGTCTCGAGCCCTTTTTGCTCTTTCAAATTGTGAAGTTGTAAAGACCATCTTGTTTTCACCAACAGAAGAGAGCATTTGAATTTCCATTTTATGGGTTTTTTAAAGTTTGGAACATAAACATAGAGTCAATTTGCAGTTGGCTCAAATCGGATTTGCTTATCTGGTAGATACACAATAAAAGCACTGTCTTGAGCTGAATCTGTTGTGATACGATGTTTCTTAGTCATTTCAGCATAACTGAAAATGTTTGTGATAGCATTTGGATTTAACCATACTTCACCCCATTCTGGAATATCACACTTCATGTTTGTGGATAGAATTCCAGCATTAGTTTGTAGATCCAAGCGATCATTTGTTTTGTGGATGTTTTTGACCATTATTGGGTTACAAAAGATGGTAGCACTTGATTGATTATCAAGCAGGATCCATGTGGGCATAATGTCCACTTGAGCAAAACCAAAAGGTATGTGCGCTCCTGCCCATCCTGTAGATTCTCTGCTTTCAGAAAGTTGCTGATCATTAGGTGGTTGCTGTGCTGATCCCACAGTTGTACTTGATTGCTTGACTTGAGGTTGTGCAAAGCTCTATTGTGCCTGATTATTGCCCACTCAGCTTTAGGTCTATCCTTGTGACGACACGTAGTTGACCTATGACCTGCTTTGCCACAACAGTAGCACTTACCTTCCATCTGAGCAAAGGATAGAGTAATTTCTTGCTCTTTTAAATTGTCTCTGTCCTTTTGCCTACTGCTCTTTGGCTTGTTGAAATCTTGTTCTTTTCTGGACTTGAGAGGTGTATTAAGCTTGTGATTGCTCAATACATGGTTGACCTCACTGATAGCTTTTGGGTATTGATCATTTCCCAGGGATTGCTGTGTATTCAGGCCTGTGAGAATGGATCCATACCTTGATTTATCAGCATTCTCAAGGTAGAGGAATGCTAGGAAACCCTCAAAAGTTTTAATTTGACACTTTTTGATCATTTCTAAATTGTTTGGGTCATGTTCAGGCATATTTTCAACTATTTTTGGGGTAATGATTGGCCCATAAAAATAAGATTCTAGTACCTCACAAGCTGTTCAAAAACTTTTAGTCCAGTCTTGTAGAGTTTCGCCCTCTTTTTATTTCACATTCAATAATCCTTTCATGCAATCTAAAACAATAGACATGTTATATATAAAGTTTTGGGAATGCTCCTTGATAGCCTTCAACAATTCCATGGGATCATTTTCAATTTTGGTGGCAAACTCCACTCTTGCTTTGATTTTATTCTTCAGCACTTTGGTGCACCTCTCCCAAATCAATGCATAGGCCTTGATTACATTCTGCTCATAAGTCTTGACTCTTGATTTAAACTCTTCATAATCTGACTTGTATTCCATTTCAAATTGCCTTGTCTCTAACTGGTACACTGCTGAATCCAACACCGTGCTTACCCTCATCTTTGCAATCCATGTTTCCGAATCTGATACTGTTAACTCCTTTAAAGAAGTGCCAATATCATTTCCATAATCAAATGTTTTCTTTATATAGTTAATTATAAATTCAGTAGTTGTTTCAAAGTCAGATGCCTGGGTGGCAGATCCTAAATAGTAGTTGTAATCAAAAAGGGATTGTCTCGTGTCAGGCTTCACAGTCTTGGTTTGATGGTAGGGAAAGCTTTTGGCTTTCATTCTCTTCTTTCTGTTCTGTCCTTGTCCTCCTTTGCTATTCATTCTTGAAACCCAAAGAAGTTAGGTTAGGTGTTTCACTGTGTGTCTTCTTCAAGCAGATAATGTCTTGGTAGTCTTATTGGGATTGATTTGTCCTCAAATCACGGTACATTTAAAAGAATGCTGAATTACCAACCTGAGATACAGACCTCTTTAATCTGCCTATACCTTCTAGGACCAAAAAAGCGCACTGGAAATTGCTAGAAAGATAAACCATTCTTCCGATGCAATCATCCGATTCAGACACTACACAAAAAAGACTGAAGAGTGATGATGATATATTTCAAAATGAGATGACCCTTCCAAATTGGTTGTCAGATTAAAATTTACTAGTTAGATTAACCCCAAGATTGCAGTAAGGCGTGAAAATCAAGAAGACTTCAAAGATCTACCAGGATCATGTCTTTTATGATGTTGCTTGAAACTTGAATCTTTAAAAATGCGGATGCAGCAACACAAAGATTAAGTTACCTTGACAATGATAACTCATTGGGAGAAAAGTTTACTAATTAAAGTTTGCTGATTTTGTAATGGAAGATTCAAGATAAGTTTAAATCCTACAGAGTGAAAACCAACGATTGAAATTATTGCTGAACCTTAAAACAGTGTCAAGAGTGCACTTTCAACAAATGTTCTTCAATCTATAGGGAAATGTGTAGCAGAGGGGGCTGAAGAAAGAATAACGGACCAAAAAAATGCTAGTGAGTCGTTATCCAGGAAAAAGGATGATTTAGGAAATTTTGCACCAAATGGTATTGCAGATGCAAAGGACAATAGGGAAATATACCAAATTTCTCATTTTGATCATGAACATCAGAAAACCTGTTGAAAAGGAGGATATTTTATACAAGATCACTGCAATTCCAATATTCAGGAAAACACGTCAAAAATAAAACTTTGAAGAAATGTTTTGAGGAAACTCCTGTCAGCCACAACTGCTCTAAGCTGCTCTAAGAGTTTATTAAATTGTAAATTATGATCTATTAAAATTACTTTTACTTTGGATCCCTTGTGAACTTATTGCCAGTGTGTTCCATTGTCCACTTAGTCTCTTTAGCTTACATGTTAGCCTCTAGGCTTATGTGATATGGGATTCATGAATTAGATTCATGACTCGTGAATCTTGATAGATTCCCCTTAGCTATTTGGGAATCTGGAATAATTATTCCTCACCGTATAAACATGACGATTCTGAAAAGATATTAAATGGTCTTCTCATTTATAGGCAATACTTAGAAGAAAAAAAGGATCCCATTCTGAGCCATGAAGCAATAGCTGCTAGGAAGCCCACACACATGAAAATCTCTCCCGAGTATTAAAGGAATAAATGGTGTAATGGGACATGGGCTTCAACTTGGCCCTTCCTGATTTTTTAACCCACAATCATATGCACTGTGAACCTTAAGGACACAATCTTCACGTCAAACTCTTTCTTCAACTCAATGAAAACAATATGCACCCACGCATGTTCCCACTACAAGAGCCATTCATCCTTTTACAACTATATCTAAAGTCTTGGATTAATACTTACTCATGACTTGTTAGAAAGATCTCTGAATTTGTCAATAGAAAAAATGTAACCCCGTAAATGCTCCTGCTGTTTTGCACTCCCATTGGTTCATATAAGCAAAGCAAATCTCATTCAGGTTGCCAAATGTCATCCCGACGTGACAAATACTGTGACTTTTATCAAAATGTTTTGAGTATTTGCAACTCATTCTTGAGATGTAGAGCATATTAATGCAAAAAGTGTAAATTAAACGATTTTATGTTTAACCCCTAGAAAGTTGAATCCCTTTAACTGCATTCGCAACCAAATCTCAAAAGCTGATATACCATATCTTTAAGTGCTAGCCTTTTTTATTACCGATATTTCTGCTTTCCTTAATTCTCTTCATCCCGATGCACATCAATGGAAACTCTCGCATAAAGGAATGGTGGATATATGCTTTCAAGCTTGAACCGTAACGAGTTGGACGAAAGTCATAAAGATTAAGTTGCCTTTGAAAGCTTGCAAAACTACTCATTCGAGGAAAGGATGGATATTGAACTTTGCTCAATATCATTAGTATGCTTATATGGGATACATGTAGGGAACGACTGAGAAAGGTGGCCACCTTAATACAAAACCCAGTACCAAAGTCACTGATGCATGGAGCTATTTTACAGTAAAAGAAAAAAAAAATAATAACTAATTATTTTCGAATTATCTATACGGCATTCTCATGACAAAAATGAAAAGATACATGCACCACAAAAAAACATTTCCTCACCCACATCATCATAAGCATCATAAAACCATCTTCGATATTTTCTTTGATACCATCAAGAGGGAGGCAAGTATATTTCTAAAGAGTAAGCTTGAATGAGGAGAAAAGGCATATTTTGGGATCGATTCAATATTGGGTCCAAGCTAAATAATGACAATGATAACTATTTGGGATTATCTTTTGACTGTCTCTTTTTCTTCCCTGGTATGTTTGGAAAGGTTTTAGTTCAGAATTTGAATCAAAAGTCAAAACTCTTCATCGGTTCTTGAGTCAATGATGCTTTGTCCTGCTTTCTCACTCCTTACTTCTTCGTTCTTGTCATCATTTATTTGGGAATACTTGTTTTGGCAAATAAAATAATTGAATTCTAGAGAAGAAAAGTATGAGAAAACGTATCTTGTGGTAAAGTAGGAGTCCCTACTCTTCTATCAAATTCAAATATCTACAGACGCCATCAAGTTTCAAGCCTATATTGGTTATTTTCAGTTTTTTACCTGTGCTTCAATATCAAGCGTGAGTAATTTAAGAAAGCTCTGTCTTGAGTTCAGGAATAAAGCTGTGCTTGGAGTTTGAAGAAATGGTAGAAAAGAATCGTTGAATTGGCTGATTTAGGCACTGATGAGTTGAAGAGGAGATGATTGTTTAATTGATCACTAAACTGAACAGCAAACAAGTTGCATTAGCAGGAGTTAATGATTCAATTCATTATGAAACTTTCATAAGGTACACTAGAAAGTAATGTGCCGATTGTTGTGTATTGTGTTGCAAGTGAATGGTTGATTGCAAATTCGGATGAGATATATACAAATAGAAGTTGGGAGCAGATTAAGAGAGCCAGAATATGAAAAGTAAAAGAGAGAATTATAATGTTTGAGTTTGGAGCAATCTGGATCAAAAAAGTTAGAATTTCAACGAATAAAAGGTTTTTCATTGCTTGGATATAGCATTTGGACGAATTATCACCAGACAAGCAGAATGAGAAGCTTCCAGGATTTCTATGGACCTACACAAAGATCAAATAAAATAGGCCCAAGAAACGATTACATAGGCTTTTTACTTGAGATACCCAATCAGCATTCTTATTTGGAAATGCATAAAGGAAAGTGAGGGATATGGTTCTACCAATGAATTGACTCATATAACAACAACTAGGCCTTTTTTAGAGATTCCCAATCCAAATTCCTATTTGGAAATGCATAATGGTGTATCAAAAATTGCAACTTAGGTCGCACATCCCAGATAACACACTCAAAATAATGCCCGAGAGGGATACATAGCTTCCTTCTTTATCAGTCTCTTTTGCTCTCGTACACAGTCAGGACACCGACATGTACCCAAGCATGAAGGGCAACTAGGTTTCACGGAACCAAAATGGTGAGAGCAATTGTCATGAGATCCTAGATTGGAAAGGAATGAATTACGAAGTTTAAAAGTACTTACTGCCAATCTTTTATATTCGTTTTCCACTTATCTCCTTCTTTATCCTTGCATTCATATTTTTGTATGAGGCATTTGGAACAATAAATTTTGTTGCACTTGACTCCCGTGAAATACCAATAATGACACCGTCGAAAATAGGTAGTAGTGGACTTGCAATCATGACATCGACGATTCATAGTGCTTCGCCTTCGCTTACGACTATAATCAGTAGTCATAGATGTTGTTTCTGTCGTTGCTGTCGTTGTTTCTGTCGTT
>CAAAJI010000153.1:88668-104182 GCA_900642245.1 Fragilaria radians | reverse complement strand
AAAAGGAAGGGTGGATATATGCTTTCGAGCTTGAACCGTAACGAGTTGGACGAAAGTCATAAAGATTAAGTTGCCTTTGAAAGCTTGCAAAACTACTCATTCGAGGAAAGTATGGATATTGAACTTTGCTCAATATCATTAGTATGCTTATATGGGATACATGTAGGGAACGACTGAGAAAGGTGGCCACCTTAATACAAAACCCAGTACCAAAGTCACTGATGCATGGAGCTATTTTACAGTAAAAGAATATAATAACTAATTATTTTCGAATTATCTATACGGCATCCTCATGACAAAAATGAATAGATACATGAACCACAAAAAAGCATTTCCTCACCCACATCATCATAAGCATCATAAAACCATCTTCGATATTTTCTTTGATACCATCAAGAGGGAGGCAAGTATATTTCTAAAGAGTAAGCTTGAATGAGGAGAAAAGGCATATTTTGGGAACGATTCAATATTGGGTCCAAGCTAAAAAATGACAATGATAACTATTTGGGATTATCTTTTGACTGTCTCTTTTTCTTCCCTGGTATGTTTGGAAAGGTTTTAGTTCAGAATTTGAATCAAAAGTCAAAACTCTTCATCGGTTCTTGAGTCAATGATGCTTTGTCCTGCTTTCTCACTCCTTACTTCTTCGTTCTTGTCATCATTTAATTGGGAATACTTGTTTTGACAAATAAAATAATTGAATTCTAGAGAAGAAAAGTATGAGAAAACGTATCTTGTGGTAAAGTAGGAGTCCCTACTCTTCTATCAAATTCAAATATCTACAGACGCCATCAAGTTTCAAGCCTATATTGGTTATTTTCAGTTTTTTACCTTTGCTTCAGTATCAAGCGTGAGTAATTTAAGAAAGCTCGGTCTTGAGTTCAGGAATAAAGCTGTGCTTGGAGTTTGAAGAAATGGTAGAAAAGAATCGTTGAATTGGCTGATTTAGGCACTGATGAGTTGAAGAGGAGATGATTATTTAATTGATCACTAAACTGAACAGCAAACAAGTTGCATTAGCAGGAGTTAATGATTCAATTCATTATGAAACTTTCATAAGGTACACTAGAAAGTAATATACCAATTGTTGTGTATTGCGTTGCAAGTGAATTGTTGATTGCAAATTTGGATAAGATATATACAAACAGAAGTTTGGAGCCGGTTGTGAGAGCCAGAATATGAAAAGTAAAAAAGAGAATTACAATGTTTGAGTTTGGAGCAATCTGGATCAACAAAGTTAGAATTTCAACAAAAAAAGGTTTTTCATTGCTTGGATATAGCATTTGGTTGAATTATCACCAGACAAGCAGGATGAGAAGCTTCCAGGATTTCTATGGACCTACACAAAGATCAAATAAAATAGGCCCAAGAAACAATTACATAGGCTATTTACTTGAGATACCCAATCAGCATTCTTATTTGGAATGCATTGTTCTACCAATGAATTGACTCATGTAACAACAACTAGGCTTTTTTAGAGATTCCCAATCCAAATTCCTATTTGGAAATGCATAATGGTGCATCAAAAATTGCAACTTAAGTCGCACATCCCAGATAACGCACTCAAAATAATGCTCGAGAGGGGTACATAGCTTCCTTCTTTATCAGTCTCTTTTGCTCTCGTACACAGTCAGGACACCGGCATGTACCCAAGCATGAAGGGCAACTAGGTTTCACGGAACCAAATTGGTGAGAGCGATTGTCATGAGATCCTATATTTTGGAAGGGAATGAATTACAAAGTTTAAAAGTACGTACTGCCAATCTTTTATATTCGTTTTCCACTTATCTCCTTCTTTATCCTTGCATTCATATTTTTGTATGAGGCATTTGGAACAATAAATTTTGTTGCACTTGACTCCAGTAAAGTACCAATAATGACACCGTCGAAAGTAGGCAGTAGTAGACTTGCAATCATGACATCGACGATTCATCGTGCTTCGTCTTCGCTTACGACTATAATCAGTAGTCAAAGATGTTGTTGTTTCTGTCGTTGCTGCCGTTGCTGTTGCCGTAGATTCAGTGTTTGCCAACGGAGGTTGTGACGAAGTTGACCAAAGGGATTTTCGTGATGCAAAAAACGGAGCCGATCTTGCTGCTGCATGAGGTTTTAAGCGTGTTGCTACCATGCTAGGTGACGGCGAAATTTCGGAATCGTTTTGAATTCTGTTTTCCATTTCATCCTCCTTTTCCAGGATGTTATCATCCTCATTGGATCGTGAACGTTTGCGACTAGTTGTAGATGTTGACGTCCCGGGGTGTTGAGAAGAATCAAGAGAATATGCAGATGGTTTGGAATCCTCAAGTAATCCAGCTATGGGTTCAGTTTTTGAAATCGTAGATTTTGTCTTTTTTGAAGGCATTTTTGCATCCTCTGGAGGAATTTTTGGATCAGCCTCATTCCCTTTAGAATTAGAATCCGGATGAGATCGTTCATTCATCAGATTCTGGAAAGAATCGTGGATAAATTTGTGGCCTTCTTCCATTCTCTTGAGTTTTTTGACACCATAGCCTTGGTAAAATCGCATGTAGTCATCATAATCTGGTTTCATGAATTTACCTCGAACTGCCAACGTCAACGATACCAAGCGATTGATTTGGGGTATATGTTGGTGCAATATATCAATGCGCTCTTGAGTATTGACTAGAGCATTTTCAGCACGATCAGCCGCCCGCTCCATAACAGCCCTCAATTGGCGAGCTAGTCGTAGTTGAAGAAGCAATTGATCCTTCCGACTTGGCTCTCGTGACTCCGCTGTCCAAACCCCTCCGTATGAAATGATTGCCTGATCAGCTATGCTTTGTCGTAAGTCCGATATTTCATTGAGATAATCGTCGTTATCTTCTGATTGATGGCTATCATTTTCTCCATCGGATTGGTCCATGGTTAGAACATGTATGGATAATGATGTGAAAACTGGGTCTGTTTACTGCACTGATTGTACAAGTAAAATAACAGAATCATTGTTATAACTACGGTGCTTCAGTAAAAGTAAAAAAGGTATAACTCCTTCTTCTAATTTTAATGTATTGCCTCCAAATGTTCATCTAAGACTGGCACAACGTAGTTGCCAGAATATTTCTTGAATTAGAGTAAGACATAAGAAGAACTGAATCTCGCAAACAGTATTGATGTTAATGATGATTGCAAGAATTAAAAATAACAACACAAGCCCCATGTGAGATTACTTGAAAACCCAAATCAAAAATTGCACTTGACCTTTTGAAAAATGTTGAAGATGACTGTGATTAATTGGTCAATTAATGCAGACTCAATGGATTCATTTTTTAGATGTACCAATAATTGCCATCATGGCTTGCATTCAATAGTAAATCCAAGCAAAAACCCTTTCTCTTCTGAATACAAATTGTTTTTAACAATGCAACTGACAATGCTCTTCGGGGTGTCAAAGAAACATAAGTGGCTCAGAACAGCTTTAGAAAAAAAATAATCAATCGGTCAGAATGTGTTGCTAATGGCTCCGGAGAGTCTTAGCTTTCGAAAATTGGTTGTAACTCACTTGCAATAATGCCGCTTTTTAGGCAGGGAATATATGCGTAGAAGGAGGAAAGGGAGGGAATGAGCCTCTGATACATGAATGTCATGAGACGTTGTCGTGTTCCGGTGCAAAAATGGCGGAAGCGTCGTTACAACAATCTTCAAAAACGTACCATTATTTCATGAATTGCTGCTCGAGCAGCATGCCCTGTTTGCAATTCATGGCAACATGTTGTGCAAACTGGAATTGATAAAAGGTTATGTGGTGGGGTCTGAAATGTTTTGGAAGAAATATCAAAAAGGTAATAGTGGTAGCAAGCCAGTAAACCCGGTTTGAGTCAAGAGATGCCAAAGGAGAGATACAACCTTCACCAACATAACGATTGCAGTGCTAACAAGACAAGGTTTGATGGCTATTGGTGCAATCAACCGAATTTATCTGACGCATAGATCAAAGCGTAACAAAGACTATTGGTGAAGTGAAATTTGTATTAGTAGCATGCACAGCTTAATCCTAATTGAACTGTTTAGAACAATCTCTCTTTTCTTTGTCATTAATGAAGTTCAACAGTATGATTTGTAGTCCTACACTTTAAAAATTGTGTTACAAACTACATATGCTGAACTATTGCTAGTTCCAAGTGCATGGCTAAGGATTATATGCTGAGCCACGTAATTTCCAGGTATCTCCATGATGTCAGTGATACTAGCACAAGCACAATCTTGGGATTGCAAAATGTATTCATAGCTTAAAAATCGACCTTTGAAGACCAAAATAAATTATGCGATGGGCCAAACCTTGTTTTTTTACAGTTCAATCATATAAAAGAATGGACCGATATCTTTTCATTAAAAAACAATCGTATAGTAGTGGGGTGAAATGACTTAACAGTTTGATCAGAGTCGTACGTGCACTAAGAGTCAATCTTTACTGTGCATCCACATGATTGCCTAGTACAGTACAAACACAAAAAAATACTTCCAAGTGGCACTGACGTCAAATTTCATTACAAATCTTGTTCGCAATTGCTTGATTTAAATTGCATTTAGAGACCCTTAGAATACACGACAACTATGAACTTCTCATTGATACTGAATGCGCTTTCCATGTTTTTTGTCTTTACAGTATACGCCTTCAATGGGCAAATACATATCAACACTGATCGTAGATTCCCCAATTATGCAAAATCCACATATCGACAAGATTTTTCGCTTGCCGAATCTCAATTGCAAGAAGATCGAACATCTCCGTTTCGCTCTTTGTGGAGAAGGTCAAAGAAGTCGGTAGCATCTTTGGCATTAGCTGTTGCGCTTTTTCAGGCTCTCCCTATGTCCCCAGCTCTTGCAGTTGTTGCCAAGGAAAAGGTCGATGTGTCAGCCCGTGCCAATGATATATTGATCGAATCTTTAAGGCCTGGGGCAACATCAGAAGACGCTGAGGCAGCTCTTAATCCAGATATTTTAGTAAGAGAGAAGGAAGAAGTAAATAAGGCACTACCGAAAGTTGAAGAAAAAAGTCAACCCAACAATTCGAAGAAAAAGTCTAAAAAACCGGCGAAAACATTGTATTATGACGACGAGGATGACGATGACGAGTTAGATGAAGTGGAGGCTCAGTTTTTCGAAGAAACATCTCGCGCCTCCATATCAGAAGCAACAAATACCAAAACGGCAACTACCTCCAATATTTACGTTCGATCCACAAAAACAACAACAGCCACATATGCCAAGGCTGCAATGCTGTTCTTGACTGCTCCAGTTCTCTTATTTGGTGGTATTGAAACCTACAAGCGACGAAGTGAGAGTGCTTATGTTAAAAAGGCCCTTAAAATTCAGGCCATGAAGCGAGAGGAGTATTTAAACAAAACAGCTGCTGAAACGGGTAACGTTGGAAACAACTCGACTTCCACAACAGACGATGATGATGACGATGACGATGATGATGATGATGATGACGACGATATTGTGGAAAATAAATCACCTCCGACCAAACCCAAGAAACCAAATGGTGGAAAGGATAGTGGAAGTGGTAGTGGTGGCACACCAAGTGCAGATGATATTGATCGATTAAATAAGCTAATGGGTAAAAAATAATTTAAAAAGCTAGAAACGTATTGGAAGCATATGATGCTTAATCAACAAGTGCAGAGTTTTTTCTAGGTTTTTGCAGCATTAGTTAGTTCTGCTAACACAATCCTTCAATAAACTTCAATATTTCTTGAAATAAACAAATTTCTCTTCGCACCAAGCACGTGTCAAACCATGTGGTATCATTTAGCCGAGTTTCACAATTCAAACACAACAAAATGCCAGTGATAACAACACTCGTCCCAGGATCAACAAGGCCTCCAAGACGTCGATCAAGCTCCAGCGTATCAAAATCACGTACTTTGACATAGTGCCAATCCTCGCGGCAATTACATATCCTTTCTTCACTTTCTAGCGCAACGTACTCATCAGCATATTTCCATCTTAAACAAAAGGTAGGTATTAAAGTCAACAGCCACTACAGCTCTAAATGAGAAACATGAGTACAAAAACAATTTCTATTTGAATTTATCAAGGAATAGTCAATAAACAGTTGCAGCAGTTAAAAGAGACATTGACAGGGTAGTTGTCTGCAGAAGATTACTGTTAAAACATCAAGCGTATTAGGTGGACAATGCTATTCAATTATCTATTTGGAAGAAAAAAGGGAATGAGAGTATATTGAATTAACAAGATTTTACAAAGGTGCAACTACAGAATAAAAGTGTGTTAAAGACTGGATTTTAGAGTTTGATCCCAGCAAAGGCACAAAAATTACTAAAAAGAACTAGGGCGATGGAAGAGGTGCAGAAACTTCTCAAAATACGAATAACACTAAGCAAGAGTCGTACTGTCCTAACGTTCCCGTCTCAAGCGGAGGACCTGCGAATAAAGACATAAAATTGGATCAAGTCAACCTCATTTGAATATACAAATGCAACCAATGAAGAATGCGTGTATAATGACTGCGAAAAAAATGGAAACAAAGTTATGAACGAAGGATTTCAGGAAACTAAGGATAAAAATCAAATAAGTGACCATGAAAAAAGCAACAAATCAGTATGCACTAGAAAACGTTGAAGCAGCATTATTTATTTTAGAAGAAAAGGAAGACAAGATGGATTTCGTCGATAAATATGACGCAAAAAATAGAATAGTGGCTTTCATGTAATTCTTTATAAATGGCTTAAGATTTTTGGAATGAAAATAAGGGAAAAGAACTAGGAAAAGAATGAAAAACAACTGTACTGAATAGTTTTCAAGCTAGAAATCAACTTGGAGAAATTCAGGAATATGCAATGAGCATTTCCTAGAACAGTGATCGCATTTTTTTGTACAGAAATTTATGGCAAACGAACATCACAAAAACAGGCTGTGTAACCTGACTAAAATGTCCGTTTACAAAGTGTCTAGTATAAACAATTGATATTCCAATCAGCAGATGGACAGAGATGACATTCAGAATAAAAGCATAACTTGCAGTTATCCATCCCTGTATTAATCAATTTTCCAGTAGTCAGTGAGTGGTACAATTTATGTCACAGCTTAACAATCAAGAAGGTTGGAGGAATATTTAAAATAGGGATCCATCATATCACATTTTCTGAAAGATCATTTCAATTAAGAAATTTTAAGGTAAAGGGGATGAGATAATTTCATAGCAAGATCTCCGTTGAAACACAACAACTCACAACATTATTGGGGACCCGACTCAATCTGCTTTTCAAATCTATCAGAATAAGCAGCGAGTATCAATGGTGGTGAAGCATGTGTGCTTAGTAAAGAAGCAAGGATTCGAATAATGAATATATATTCCCATGTGCACCCTTTCATATCGAGGATCTAGAAATAGCACAGAGTGTAGTTGTGTGGGCTAAACTGAATGAAGAAACAAACAAATTGCAAAACATCACATCACCACTTGGGTCACTATAAATGCCTTATAGCCCCTCATAAATCAATTCACATAGACAACACCATCATGGAAAATACCATGTCTTTTTCATTGTGACTGTTGAGTTATTAAAAGTATTATCTGTGTGACCAAAAGCTTCTTTTTCCAGATGTTGCACTCAAAGCAATGCCTGAAAGTGATGAAATTTTGTTTCGAATAGAAATTTATATTGATTAGACCAACCTACTTATCAAGCTTGTTGTCGTGAAGAAAATTTGATGTCAAACATCAACCAGATTGGAACCCGCATATATGGAATATCCACGGCAAGCGTTTGAGCTTCACTTACCTGATATAGACCCCCTAGGAGGTATGAACTATACCTGGATGGTGACATCCTAAAAATGGAAGGGGAATAATCAAGAGGGGAAATGAGTGAAAAATAATGGATTGAATAGTTGAAATTGAAGGGGAAACATTGCGAATCAGGATTTTTGATATGATTTGATTTTTTTTCATACTGGAACTGAGAAGATTCAGTGGATTCTTTGGTCACAAAAGTACGGTGTTTTCGAAGTTCCCAACTATTTTTGGAACATTTATTTTCCCAAATTCTCTTATGACATTACACAAATTGTGTTAATCGTCAGTAACTAAAGATTCCTAAGTAGGGATATTTCCTAATTCACAATATTCCGATGGGGAACGCTGCATCCAACCCCATTCTTCACGATGCTACCAGCGATCGTGAGTTGGCTCGACAATTGTTAGAGAATAAGCGCATCCGATCTGTTCAATTTGCTGAGTCCGATGTGTCGATCGTCGACGGGGGGCCGCCATCGTCGGATGATGCCAGTCAATCCTTGCACGCCAAAAACTTACGGTCGAATCTAATGCGAGTTCAGAACGATCGTGATCCAATGGTGTATTATGAAATTTTACGTGTTGTTGGGGTGGGATCTATGGGGTCAGTGGCAATGGTTCGAAAGAGGGATGAAATGATTGGTGGTTCCGCTCGTCGAAATTTAGTCAAATCACTCCGACGACAAAAGACAGCAAATGAGTGTTTCCGTATTCCGATTGTAGGCGAACTATTTCGACAATGTTTCGAGGCAGTACAACCAAAGAGGAATAGTAATCATGATTCATCTAGGGTATATACTCATCAAGACGAATCCATCAATAGTGTATATGACCATGAAAGTTCTGAGAGTAGTGGGACCAAGAAGGTATCCCCTTTATATGCATTAAAATCTATTCATCTAAACCGACTGGGAGATGACTCATTTGTGGATGAGTTGAAGAATGAGATCGAAATTTTAAAGAGCCTCGTAAGTAATGCAATTCTACGTTTCACATGGCCTAACCTCATGCTAAATAAATCAATTGCTTCGTCATAGGATCATCCTTACATAGTTCGACCAATCGAGACCTTCAATCACAGAAATCAACTCTACATTGTGATGGAGCTATGCTCAGGTGGAGATTTATACAGCCGTGATCCATACACTGAGGATGAGGCTGCTCGGATCGTTGGCTCCATTCTTAGTGCTGTTTCCTTCATGCACCATAAGAAAATTGTGCATAGAGATTTGAAATACGAAAATATACTCTTTGCAAACTCAAGTCCAATGGCTGAAATTAAACTTATTGATTTTGGATTATCGAAAAAATATGTTTCAGAGAAAGAGCTAACTGAAGGAGTTGGAACGGTAAGTGACATGCAATTAGATATTGTTAAAACCGAATTTCCTAACCCTCTCTTTTTCCTAGATTTATACGATGGCTCCAGAGGTTCTGAAGGGAACCTACACCTCACAAGCAGACTTATGGTCGGTTGGAGTAGTCGCGTACATGCTTCTGTCAAGTCAGATGCCTTTCTTTGGTCAAACAAGAAGACAAATTGTGGAAAAAATCATGGAATGCGATTATGATTTCAGTGGACGACGTTGGAAGCGTGTGTCGCATCAAGCCAGGTCTTTTGTTAAGGATCTTTTAGTACTTGATCCAGATGACCGTGCTACTGCGGATGAAGCTAATCAATCCATGTGGCTGAATAAGCGTCATGTCATGTCTGTGCGGGGACCTACGCCGGACGAAGTTGATGCAATCATAGGGACAATTGTGAAGTATGCGGACTATAGTGACTTGAAAAAATTGGCACTGATGGTTATAGCACACAAGAGTACAAGCTCTGAAATTGGAATTCTGCGAAAAGTGTTCCAACAATATGATATTCGAAAGGATGGAACTATTCGATTACCAGAATTCCGTGTGGCGATGAACAATTACGGCCTTCCCGAAAAGGAAATAAATCGCCTTTTTGATGCTGTAGATTTAGATGGTACTGGTAAAATACGTTACACCGAATTTCTGGCGGCGACGATTGAATCACATGGGGTAATTGACGAAGAAAAGTTGGCGGAAGCGTTTGACAGACTCGATTGCGATGATTCAGGCTTTATATCAGCTGGTAAGTATGCTCTAACAACATGTTGAGTGGTACCTACGTTTTCCCATATCTAACCTGAAACCTGAATTGCAGCAAACTTACGTGAATTACTTGGAAATGACTTTCCAGAATGGAAAATTCAAGCAATCATCAAAGAGGCAGACCTGACGCTGGATAATCAAATTTCCTACCCAGAATTCTTGGCATTGTGGGAAGACTCCTCACAAACAACGGCAACTTCGAAACTATCCGAACTCGACTCGAGTGCAGGAATGAAAAATGAGATTCCGATCCCAGAAAGTAAGGAGAAGAAACTACTCCGTGCTGAAAGTGAAGCAGAATCAGGAAAATTAGGGAGAGTCAATTTTCTCGAAAGCAAACAATTGTCAGAACGTAAAGCAGAACACATTACTACATTTGACATTAAACAGGCTCCCTTATTGGTACTTAATGCCATTGATGAAATCGTTGAAGATCCTGAAATCTCAGATGACTACAACTCTACAGGTTATATTGGATTTCATTCGTTGCCCTCCGAAATAACCAAGTCGAATGCTAGTTATGCCGCATCTGAAATGTCACGAGACTCCTACGAGGATCCAATGACTTTCCTTAGTGACATTGATGCACCTACCACTCACAACATTCCTCCTGTGATTTCTGCGGATGTATAAATTTTTTCTTCATAAATATGTCGATCGATGTTTTTTGATAACTTGTAGTACCTGAACTCAAGTTCATGATATCTGCATAAAGTATAGTACCAAAGAGTTCTATACAATCCACCTTTTGATTTTTTAAGATTTTGTAGTTAGACAAATATGAGAAAACGACCATCATATTTAACAGAAATAAGTTCGATACGTCAAAGCAATTATGTGGCAATAACACAACAGCAAACAATTAATTCAAATATCTTTGTTTTCAATAATTTCATTTTTAATCTTACGAAAACAGCAACCGTTTTACGTTTTTCATTCCACTAGAGATAACCCTACAGACACTACATTTCACATTTACATCGAAAGCCCTTCACAAAGGCAAATGCCCCAGGAGTCATGAGCTCCTCTTCAGTTAACAGTGGTGTACATCGACAGTGACTGGGCTTGGGTCCCTTTATATCTGCAACTTCATGGAGATATAATCCAAGGACCTTGATAGCATTTACAAGATTCGAACAATTGAATTTTTCATTCTGTGAATGAGCCATATCATCACATGCTCCTACGGGTAGGAGTAAAACATTCATACCGGTTGCATCCTCAAATGCAGATGTGATGGGGATAGAACCACCCTCACGGTATAATCAGGGGTTTGACCATACACTTTTTGAATGGCACGAGCCGCTGCACCGTAATGAGGGTGTTCAGGGTCTGCCAACCAAGCCTTTGCACCGTGTATCATGGACACCGATAGCTTGTTCGGAGATTGCAATTCATGAAATTTCTTTACTAGGTGTTCCGTTACAAGTCTTTCAATGGTCTTGGGATCCTGGTTTGGAACAAGACGCATCGAAAATTTCCCAATAACCTTTGCTGGAATTACAGTCTTTGCACCAGGGCCACTAAAGGCTCCCTCAATACCATGTAAGGAAAGGGTAGGATAACGCCATCTTTTCATTAGAAGATCTGTTTGATTTTCATGAAGTAGAGTATCACTGATACTTTTGATTGTAGTTTCTTTTTTATATTCTTCTAAATCAAATTCGATGGTATCATAAAGTGCCCGTTCAGCAGAGGTTTCGGGTGCGACATCTTTCATGATTCCATCTACCAAGATTTCTCCTTTCGAGTTAACCAATGAAGCCATAAGATGTACCAGGTCAGTCATCCCTTCATGCATTGTTCCACCAAGAACTCCAGAATGCAAGTCTTGCTCTGCACACTGAACTTCCACTAAGAAGTATGCAATGCCTCGAAGGCCATAAGTCAGACAAGGCTTTTTCTTTCCGAGCCAGTAATTATCGCTTATGGTAAAGAAATCAGCATCATCGAGAAATTTTCCAGGCTTGGATTCAGAGAGGATTGTCTCAAACATGCCTATCGATCCACTTTCCTCCATTCCCTCATAGATCAGCTTTAAGTTAACAGGAAGTTCAACGCCAAGAGCTTGATGAGCCTCTACTACCCATAACCACGATAATGCTGGACCTTTGTCATCTGTTGAGCCTCTTCCAAATAATTTTCCATCTTTTTCTGTCAAAGTGAATGGATCTGTTTCCCATCCATCCTCCTGTTTTTGCCGGTTGCACATCTAAGTGTCCGTAAACGCAAACCGTGAATACATCTTTATTTCTCACACCTGAAGAAGACAAAGATGGAAACTCAGCCATTAGAATTGGAGGCATTGGTTTTTCAGGAGTTGAACAAGGATTTTCCTGCAATACAACGCTTCCATGTAGTCGTTCAATGTGTGATTTAGTCCACTCCATCATGGCAATAATGTCCATTCGATGCGACTCCAGATCTGCAGAGACACTAGGGATCGCCACAGCTTCCTTCAGGCGATGTTTGTAGATTTCAACATGATCATCGACGTATTGAAAAAGATCTTGGACGAAACTAGCTGAAGGCAAAATGAAGCAAGTTTTCTGGATCAGATGTAAAAAAGGTGTAACGTTTGTAAAAAAAGGTGTAACGCTCTCATTAATATTGGATGTTCGTAGACTGCAAACCTTTCACACACAGAAGCCACATTGTACACATATTAGATTAATACTTCAATTACGAATAATGTCACTAAAAAATTTCCTTAGCTGTCCTCTTTTTAATAAAAACACTTGATAAAAGAGCGTCATATTGCTATTTTTATGTTAGCATCATTTGACGATATGCTAGAGACTGGCTGCTTTCATAAATATCCAGAGATTTTCCCTTTTAATCATATTCCAACCTCGTCCAACTAGGTTTAAATATAATAAATGGCACTAATGCGACACCCACTTACATCAATAGTATTTCTATGAAATGTTAAGATGTAAACATTGAATTAAATCTAAAAATGGTAATTGTAAAGGGTCTCGTTATTATCTTCTTGTTCTATATCCTTTTGGCTTCATAGTCAAATTGCTGATTGATTTCTTGCTATTCATTATCAGAGGGATAACAGTCTGGAAAGGAAAATGAGATGAGATATCCTTACAGATACAGCATTGAGTTGCTTGGTTGGATGCTCATTCCAAGTTAGAAAGCGCTACAAATTAGATGTTTGTATTTTTTCATTAGCAGACCAAAGAACAAAATACCCGTCTTTTTTCATTTATGGTTTGATTATAAAGCGGAATAATTTTTCTCAATGAAGGTCCTATCATAATCTGTTCTAATGGGTAGAGTGGAATGTGAGGACTTTCTGCCGTTCACCTCTGTTTAAGAACTCATAACAAACACGTTCAAGTATAACTTCTCAATTTCTTGATGTATGTTTTATCCATTCATGAACCAACATATGTAAACCGAGCTATGTGGAGATGCTATTGTTTCTGAACGTTAAGAGTTGTGGGAAACTTCTTTCCATGGTTTCAAAAATAACCTACCTCAATACCTTAGATAAAGTATAAGATAATTATGAGCACACTAGTAATCTTCTTCTTTATTGCTTCGTTTGGGGATCAGTTTATAATAAATTTATTTTTTAAGTGTAGTAACAACGAATGTGTCTCAGCCCTTGCTACTTCTAAATGCACGACTCACAATTATGCTTACTAGTGTGAGTCACGAGTGCTTCTGGTTTCTATTTCTAGCATATTCAGGAGATATTCTTTCCTTTTTTTGAGCCCTTGGAAGCATAACGCTACATGAATAACTTATTCATTTACATGTTTAGTGGGGGGTTAATAAGGAATTGTTGTTTCGGAAGTCCTTCAATCTTCTATTGAATTACGCTGAAAGGGGAGAGTGAGTTTGTAGTGATGATTCCTTTCATTTAAGGTTTGCAAGTCTTGGCCTGTAGCGGTTCCAGAATGTAGCTGGATTGATTACATCCGTACAAGCTTTTCGATAGGCCAGGTAACGTTGCCTCAGTGCTCTATCTCCTGAAACTAAATGGATTGTCATAGATTTTTTGTCCGGATCCTTAGAAATGTCCAGTATCTCTTGTAGTATGAAAGCATCTGCTGTCACCGCTCCCATTGTTTGGACAACCACGAAGCAGCTTCCATTTCGATTTATGGACGTTTTCTCATCGTCTGGCCTGCCATCAAAAACAACAATCACCTCTGTGTCGCGAGAATTAATTTGGCTAAGCTTGTCGATTAGAATATCTCGACTTCTGGGGACTCCCTTATATCCCATGAGATTGCAACCATCAATCAGCCACAGTTTCTTATGCTGTCCAGAGGTTACGAAGAGGAAAATAGGTATGAAAGCTAACAACGATAGCATCTTCAATTGTCACGAGTGTTAACTCCAACCCTAACGTTCAAGAGAGAAAAAATGTTGTACGACATCTTTAATAAAGGCAAGCAAAAAAATTCATTGAAAAGTCAAGATTAAGCATGCATATAACTGCCTCAGATGTCCATTCAATTCTAATGATTCCTTACTATTTGAATTCTGAAGTCAGGATGCATTTGAAATAAATAATATTATTGCTTACTATATCCTCCCTCAAATTTATTAACTCCATTATATCTCCTTAGATTTCCGAAGGAAATCATGATGCTAGAATAATTGTGTAAAGAATTGCCTTAACATAAACAATTTCTTATTAACATTATGCTGCTAGCCATCTTTGGCTACGTAGCTGGAAGCACTTTCTTGCACTTTGTTCCCTAAAAAAGAATTGTAGGGCAAACCTTGGAATATGGTAAGACGCAGCCATGAAATTCAGAGAAGTTTGGATAGAGATCGAGATGATAGCTCTGGCATTGAGTAGCGCCTTGAGAAGATGAAAGATTCAAACTTGGTGGAAAAAGGGCTTTGAATTCCATATGATCTGGCAGCATAAAGAATAAATCTAGACTGCTCTACCAAAATAGACAACAACAATATACTTTTTTGCTACGTCTCCGTTCCTAAGTGAAATATTTAGTAAGAGAATGTAAATAAGCAGAATGTTGCTAAATCCAGGAGGTCTCCCATTCGTTTCCCATGAGACTCATCAACATATTGTTGTAAGGCTCAAAGAATAAACTCAAAAATTCCCTAGTGCGATTGGATAGTTCAACCTGATACTTTTGACGACTCCAATGATTCTTTGACGATTTGGGTAACGGCACCCTAGGCACACCAATGTGGTCCGTAATTAGATCGTAATATTTTTGACCGTGCTGACCATACAGGTCCTCATAGCGGAGGACTAACAAATTATTCCCAAACTGTTCCTTCCAAGCGCGAAGATGTATGGCGTACATACCTCGCTGCAGATAGTTGGAAAGGAATACTTCGCGGTAATGCTTATCATGAGCCGCGTCCAACACTACTTTGGATAGATTTGGAAGAGCAAAACGAGTTGCATCCCAAGAGGTAATGTTGGTACTATCCTTTAGGAATGGAACATTAGAAAGTTGTAACTTTCGAAGTGATCCAATTTCCTTATCGAGAAGTTCTTCAAAGGTTGTTCCATTCTCATTCGAGAGAAGTCGATCGTTTTTGGATACCAATTGGTGACGTGTCTTGGCCATATTGTAATGCGACCAAGCTCGG
>CAAAJI010000153.1:48441-61728 GCA_900642245.1 Fragilaria radians | reverse complement strand
TTAACAAGAGAAAACTGTTGACACCTTGAATCTTGGGAAACAAATTTTATGAAAAAGTAACAACGAATCAATACATTTTTCCTACTAGGCAGTAAGATATAAAACTGCAGTCAACTAACGGAAACTACTAGTTGGGGCTTAATTATTTTTTTTACAATTTAAGCAACACATTTTCAACCATACTCTAATTGCCATTAATTCTTTCAGAGGAAATTATCGTATTTGTAATTCAGATTTAAGTTCAGAACGATGCTAGCCGTGAAGCCATTAGATCCAGTAAGTGAATTGGACTTTTCTGGGACTTACCTCTTGACAAAGCAGCACACAATTGCTCAAGTGTTAAACATCGTTTTCCAAGGATTAAAAAACTGCTTTTGCGACCAATAATTTAATTGCAAATGCTCCTCCTATAGGAAATTGAAACCTGCAAAGTGTAAAAGCTGATCTTGGAGTATTACAATGAGTAACAACTCTAGCGATGTATCCTTCAACTTCTTACTACTTTCCTTCTATAAATTTTCATCTCAATAATACTAGCAAAGAGTATCTTTTTACGATTCTTTGTCATCCTTCTTAGTAAGGTTACATGTCGAAGAAGAATCACAACTCGTCCTATTTTAAGCTGAATTCATTAGCCGGAAGTCCTCAAAATTCAGCTTCTTCTTCATAAAAGTCACCTCTTAATAGCAAAGCTTTCTAATTGGATCATGATAACAAACATCATTGGGTGCATTACGATAATATATGTAATCAGAGTTACAAGTCTATGATCATTAATCCGTCTAGGCGTAATTCAATGGAGTATGAGATTAAGTTCTAAACTGAAACTAGAGGCTTCCCTTTCCTTGCAGTCAGTAGAGGTCACGGCATTCTATGTATTGACACAGCAAAATTCGGGCAGTAAGGTTTGTCTGTCCATTTCAATCCCCTTTAAAATGTCAAAGGTGATAAAGAATGTTTGACCAGCTTTAGTGATGCGTCATAACCGCTTTACTCGATAAGTTAGAAAAGTAATCTTGATGTAAATCTAGCAAATGAACTAGATGGTGTGTACACATTCAGGGCATATGGTGAGATATATCACAGAATTGGTAGTTTTGAGACTCAGATGGGAAATGATCTTTATTTTTGTCAAGTTTACTTCTTGAAAGTATGGGGAATAAGCATGCTATCAGAGTTACTTTGATTATCATTCTTTGGATCATATTACAGGCTGGCTCTTTCCAAGATTGGGACACAAGATCCAAACATATCAGTCATGAAACTAGATCATACTTTTTCATTGTGTCCTCTCAATATACATCAAATCTAAGTCAACCAATTTGAAACCAAGCACCATTTGTATTGAGTTATGAATATCAAGCTTAATTTTCATGGTATTCTGCAACAGAGTTTCAACTGAACTGCTAGGATAACATGTTACACATTGCTGATTGCGAGAATGATTACGTAACCTACTCACCGATTCCATGCATCATTTGTGATTGAAGAAATCCATAAGGTTGAGATTTAGATATAATATCAGAATCTTCTGGAGAAGCATGAGCGTGGTATGGTTTGGTTAAGTCTCAGGCCAAACAAAGCGGGATGAGATATCATTTGAATTCTAAATTGTATCAACGTGCTTTTGTATTGACACAATTTTCTTTGATGAAGTAACTCTAATCATTGCAGAGTTATTAAATCTCTTTTTGATTTCTGATATGGCCTTAACATGAAAGTGATTTAGGCTAGGCTTTGTTTCGGTCTTGGGAGTGACGATAGCCACCTCCGAAATTTTCAAATCAGAGGAATGAAATCTTCTCAACTCCTTTACAAATATATTGGTGAAACATCAGCAAGTAGCGGCTGTTGAAGTATCAAATTTGGTTGCTCATTTTTTAAGAACTGTTAAACAGCACATTGATGAAATAGTTTCCAAATGCAAATCGCGTTGTTTATATCTCGGATTTTAGTTGACATACATTTATTTCAATATGATTATATGTAATTGTCTCATCTCAATGCTTCAGCCATGTCTTCCCAATGAAAAGAAGAGTGGACATGACAATGCACTATTTTCAAGATGGCTTGACTGAATTGCAAGAAATCCGCCATTTCATCGTCTAAGTATAATACATCTATTGGTGTGGAGCAGAGCATAAACCTTTGAAGCGAATGATGCCTTGTAAGTTTCATGATTAATTACCTGTGAAAGAATTGAGTCACGCATAAGTTGCGCAATATTTGCACTACGTTCTGTCAATATCTGTGCCGGAAAGAGATTGTTTCCTAGTATATTATAACTTTGCATTTTTTAACTAGAATTTGAATTAAAGGAATAATTTCAAAGGCTGGTTTAACGACGTTTAAATAACAGATTAATATTGGTGTTGCCTCCTTACAAGAATGACTGAAATCAGTCAAACACTTTACATCCAAATGAGCAAAGAATGCATAGAATTTAAGAAAACATTGACTTTCCAACAACAGCACATCGCTTTCAAGCTCATACAAAAAAGTCAGTATTCTAGAACAAGAACAGAAGGACCATCAATACGAGATCATCACACAACGGCAACAGTTCAAGAAGTTACCTCGAATATCTCTATTCTTTCCTTACGTCGATGCTCAATAGTTGGTACATTTGAATCACTAGTGTTTGAGCAGTCCTTCTATTAGGTACGAATGTATTTGGAGACACCAATGTTAACACATTTATAGTGTCCATCATTTCATAAATATAGTTATGACTTCCATATATTCCTAGTTCGTGAACAATAATCTAAGGCATAGCTATTAATGCAAATCAATTTTCATCAATCGAAAGATACATTATTCTTTACAAAATAAAATTTTGTCACCTTACCCTTGATATTCAATTCCATAAACAAAGCAGGTGGGGAAAATCTGTATACTTTTAGTTCAAGTCAAAAAACATTTTTCTAGGATACGATACATGTTATGAGTTTAATATTTGTAGTCTATGAATAAAATTATATGTATATATATCATTGCACATCTATGACCTGAAGTTGAAATGTTCATGATTTCTAATCAAGGAAATATGCTTATCATCTGTTAGAAAGTATCACTTGAACTTATTACTAAGCCTGAGAGTAAATACGACTGGCGCGAGAAATATAGATACTAACGAGGATACGAAACAGACTGGTGTCTAAATGCAGATATATCTTGCTTCAAGGAGTTAAAATCCGGAAATAGAAGTATCGAAATTAATGTAAATACCTGTTAACGCATTTATATTCAATGATCATTTTCTTGTCTGTAATACCCTAAGGTGAGTAGGAAATTAAGTTTCATCTTAAGTTTACACTGAAATTTATGGAATTAGAACACATTATGGAAATGAATTCCTTAAAGTTGAGTGAAAGAATAGTTGGAAGATAAAGCAAAGATAAGGATGCTGCAAAATTACTCAACTTAGTGAGGGGGGAGTTGGGGGTTGGGGTTAAGTTTTTCATTAAACATCTCAAGGCTGTGTTGCAGTTCACATTATCAATGCTACAGTGTTATGTTGATGATGTGTCCTAGTTCAATTTATTCTTAAAGTTGTCAATACTTTATTCCTGGGCTTATGCTGTTACTTAGCTGTTACTTAGCTGTTACTTAGCTGTTACTTAGTTCCAATTCATTTTCAAAGTTGTGAACTGTAGTGTGTTGTGTTGTCTAATATCTTAAATGATATTAACCAAAAAATCCAATCCTTATCCCCAACCGTATTGAGTTAGAATATCTCATCAGACTTTGTACCGTACAGCGTATAAACGCGGGCGAGAGATGACATTAAAGCTGAATGATCCAGTTCACGTCGATCGCGAATCACAACCACAATTAGAAGGTGTTGTAGCTCATCTAGGTCCTGTGAAGTTTGCTGAGGGAAATGATTGGGTCGGCATACAATTGACTGGTTCGTCGGTGGGACTGGGAAAGAATGATGGCACTGTACAAGGTGAAACTTACTTTTCATGCGGACCAAATTGTGGTGTCTTTGTTCGAGAATCATTTGTAGTTCCTAGAACTCTCACTCGATTAGAGGAAGTTAGATTGAAGAAGGAATTATTTGCGCCACGAGCTTCTGCAGTCCCAGGCGCTCCAATTCGCAGCACAACTCAAGGATCGCAATTGATTCCTCCCGCGTCGAAATCGGTAAAGTCTCCATCCAACCGATCGCTCTCATCGACATCCACAACTTTACAAAATACTAAAGCATCAACTTCATCGGCACAATCAAGATTAGAAGAGATTAGAGCTAGGCGAGCAGCTTTAGCTGCAGATCGGTCTAGCCAACCTTCGACTGTTTCGATCGCTACAAACCAGAGTACTACATCATCTGATGAAACTAAATCAGTTCCTATGACTGAAAATGTAACAACTATTTCGAAAGAATCATTTCCAGAACAAGGGTTGGTCGATGACGACGGCACATCATCGATGACCACGTTGCAAATCCAAATTCAAGAATTACAGAGCGATTTGGCCTCAAAGCAAGTTATCTTGGATCAAGTCATGGAAAAACTGAAGAAGAAAGACGAAGAATTGGCAACTCTCCAGCAATCTCTCTCGAGGGCTGAGCAAGAAGTTATGGAATATAAGGAAAGCCTTGAACAGGGGCAAGAACAATCAACTGTAGCAAACCAGACAGTAATACAGATCTCGTCAGATAAGATGCAACAACAACTAGAGGAACTACAAATTCGTGAAAGGCAGTTTCTACAGATCCAATCTGAGATGCAGGATGGGCTGGATAAGCTACAAGCGGAACTGAAGTCCACACAACTTGAATTAAGCCAGGAGCGTCAGGGTCGCACTAGAGATATTCAAGAGCTAACGAAAGCTAGAGCAGAGCTATCCACAACTCAACATGATCTCAACGCCTTTAATAATCAAGCAGCATCAAGGTCTTCATCAGATGCTTCACATTATAAGGAGCGTGCAAAGTTACAGGCTGAGTTAGCAGCGATGAAACGGGCTAACGATGCCCTCCAAGCTGAGAAGCTGGAGCTCGAATCTGCGTTGGAAGACCTAGCACTAGATAAAGAGCAGCTTTTGGAGGAAAAGGAAAATCTTGAAGACAAAGTGGATGAGCTTCAAATCGATGCTGAAACAGCACAGATGGAGCTTGAAGAATTAAAATCAGAATTGGCTGGGAAAGAGGGTGACAATCGAAATTCTGTGGATGATACCGACGATGCCACACATGCACTGGCAACTCAAAATGCTCGGCTCCGTGAAGCTTTGATTCGTCTCAGAGAACAGACCTCCTATGAAAAAGTGGAAATGTCTCGTCAGCTCAGGGCTGCAGAAAAAGAGGCATTGGACTCGGGCGCCCTGAGGAAAGAACTAGAGGAATTAAAAACTTTGAAAATGTCCCTCGAAGAACAAAATGCATATTTAAAGGAGTCTGTTGACCAGGGATCAGCCTTTGAAACTATGGTCGAAGCCCTAAGCGATCGAGTTTTGACTCTGGAAGATGAGAACATCATTCTCCAATCTACCATTCGTGAAATGGAAGACGCAGCTGATATTGCGGCTGAGCTAGAAGAAGTTCAAGCAGAAGAAGTCAAAGCATTAATGATAGACTTAGAGACTCGGGATTCGACTATAAGGAACCTAGAAGAAGCCATTAAGATGCAGCGCCGTCGCGAAGAAGATTTCCAACGAACAGTGGGGAACTATCGTAAATCCGTAGAAACCCTGAAGCAAGAAAAGAATGAACTTCTTGCAATGCAACGCGGAGGAGAAGGCGAAAAGAGTGAAATTATCGCATTATCTCAAAAGGCATTAACCAGAGCTGCAAATCTTGTTGCGGATGCTGCCAAAGCAAGGAAAAAGGAAGCTGAATATGCGTTCGAACGCGTGGAAGGAAACGTCCAACGACACTTGGCATCTCGTGTTCAAAATATGTTGCCTCATAGCGTTGTTTCTAACGAGGTCGCTGCGATTAAAGGAGAGCTTTTGCTTTGTAAAGTGGTTGGAAAGGCATCCATCACACTTGACAGCCTCTCCACTGTGTTTCTCAAGACAATTCGTTCAGGTGTTAATGAAGCCATGACAGTCGAGGAGTCAAAAGAGGCAGACTCAGGAGCATTACATGTTTCGGATGATGCAGCCCAAGATATCGAAAGGGTAATACATGAAACTAAGTTTTCGCTTTCAACGATATCCATGTCGTCGGAGCTGTTGCGAGTTTTAGCGGCTGGACAATGGCCCGAAGTCTTGAATCTGGAAGATTCAGTGGAACTTGGTTCTTCTTTCATGCATTCCCTATCTGGATTAGAGGCAATAGTCGGAAGTAATTTGAAGACCCTCAAAGAAGAAGGAGTGCTGTCTCCGCATCGATCAAACCTTGGAGAGTTTGAACAGTCAATTCAAACATCGCTTCAATCTATCCAAAATCTTAGAAATTTTAATGATAAGCCCCTGATTCCGGATAACTGGAAGCCACCAGCATGGTTCCTCTTCAAGAATGTTGTTGCTTCAAAATTCAGTTGCATAGGATCTGGTGCAGCCATTGCTGCGGCATTCATTGACGACCAATCTCCTTCTAACGCTGATGTGAAGTCTACTTTGAAGAATATCATGATTGCTACTGATCGTATTGCCGTCGAGGCTTCCAGAATCGGCCCTCGATTAACTCACTTGGATATTTCGAATGAGAAAGTTGTTGCAGAACTTGATCTCGCTGCTGCAACGTGGAAGGATGCCTCAGACAATTTGTGTCAATCTGTTGAGGAGCTATTCATGGAAAAAGGCAGTGTAAAGACAAGCGTTTTGCCCAAGTGTCAGGATGCTGCAGATGCTGTTATTAAAGTCTTATCGCAATTCATGTCTTCGCTTCGGGCTGCCGATTTGAATGCTGCAGATGATACGATACCTCACCCCCTATCCTCTGAATGTCCAGACTCGTGGTTTGGAATTTCTAATCTCGCGCGTAAGGTTCGATCTATCGACGGAGATATTGACGACGTGAATTTCTCTATTCGTTCCGGTTTAATCGAGCAGCGATTATCCAGTGCGATCGAAAATGAACCAAAACTGGCAACGGCTAACAACAAGATTTCTTCGTTGGAGAAAAATCTTAGCTCCAGATCTAAAGAGCTTGCAATGCTTAACGCTCGTTTATCAGAACTTGAAAAGTTACTGACAAAATCCAGCGTTCAAGCTCATAGCCGAGCTCCAACTCCAACCTCACCTTCTTTCACCGAGGAACTTTTGAAATTGAAGGAAGAAAATAGGATCTTATCTGACGCAATGGACGTTTTGCAGCAGCAAGTTGATGATTACGAAGCCGAACTCAGGTCAATGAAAGATCCTAAGTCTCCAAAGCCTCGTCTAACCACTGGTAGTACCCCAAGGAGGAATCATTCTGTTAGAGAACAAAGGAGTATGGACTTTACTTCTCAAGTGGAAGTATCTCCTGCTGCAATCTCAGCTCTTCAAGCGACGCTATTCAGGCCAATTATGGAATCGATTCGGCGAGATGCAGCTTCCTGGAAAACAAACGCTGTAATCTCAAGTATCCAGAACCTCCCACCCTTACCATTACCTGGACTTTCATTAAAAAATGATATCCCAAGCGGGTTGTCATCATTTGAATCAGCACGCTCCTCTTTAAGACTCGAACGAGCTTCGTATCGCTTAGTTGACTTGTCTTCTCCTAAGTCTTCTCGAGCACAGTATATTGAGTCCTTATCCAGTGTGTTGAAAGCAGAGAGCAAACTAAAGGAAGAAATCACATCGGCAAAGCTCAGCATGAAGAATATGCAGCCTCCAGTTTTTACTTCTTCAAACTTTCTAGAAGCAAATAATCCAGTGGGACGAATCAGGCTTCGAAGTAGTGAAGTATCTAAGACTGTCCAGCTGAAAATGACAAAAGATGACATGATACGGGTGCATCATCAATTAGTCATTTAATTCTTCATGTTTTTCTAGGTGATAGTGATGTCATCCCAAACTTTTGCACAGTTTGAAAATCTATTGCTTTGTTTTGCTGACTAAATCCTGTATTGGAACACAAAAGAGCATATCAAGAGAAGTAATATTCATCTTCTCCTATAAATTTATATTTCACCTTGAATCTTGTTTATAGGTAAATCATAACTCCTAGAATTTGTGAAAGTCGGAAAAGCAATGAAACGTATCTACAATGAACAACTTGTTGAAAAAAGGAAAAGGGAAAATACATCCTTTCACACCAAGTCCATGATTTCACTTACTCTTTCTGGTGTATGAAAATCAATTCAGATAAGCCGTGTGCCATGGTCAGAGTCTTCTATTTCAAATTCATAGTTCTTATCCTTTTTATTTTTTCAAATTTCAGGATTCCTGCTGAAAAAAGTCCCTTTCCTTCAGTATCATTACTAGCCTGTAATATTTTTGTTAGGATACCTGAAATTGCCACTTCACCTTTGGTTTGTGCTGCAGTGAATCTCTTGCCTTAAACTCATTAGCAGGATACAACTTCCTATCTTCAGCCTTGGTTCAAGCTTTTGACTGTTTGAGCATTGAAACGGAGAGGAGTAAAGTTTTTGCAAGTATTCAAGAAGGAATCTGGAATTTCCACTAGTACGGTGATTGCGTTACGATGACCACGAATCATAGACCAAGCCTCCTTCCGCCGCGAATCTTCAGTTCGAGTTTTTTACCCACGCTCCTTGATTTAGTTTTTGATTTAGTTTTCTGTTGAAGATGATTCTCTACAAGTGCCGCTTTACTCATGATGAGATGCTCACCGATGCCTTCAAGCCACGCCCTGTTGTAGATGACGAAGGTAACGTTGTGGAGGGTCTGATTGAAATTGATTCTCAAAAAGTCAACAAGGTACGAGTCATTGTCGTACTACATTACTTCAATATGTGTCTTCTGAAGATATTTTTTGCGTCCAAAATGATCTTTAGGATTCTGGAGCGTCCGTTGATATCGGTTGCGGAGGAGAGTTTGGAGGAGGCGATGCCGAAGTGGATGATACCGCCGAGGTTGTCAATAACGTCATTGATAGTCAAATTGGGTTTGATTATCAGGAGGTACCTCTCCGCAAGAAGGACCTGAAAGATTTTCTTGGCCTCCTATTGCAAGAATGTACGCCAAAAGCTTAAAGAGGATGACAAGGTTCCGGGGCCTGAGGTTAAAGCATTCACTCAAGCCGCTCCCCAGTTTTGCAAATGGATCTTGGGAAAGTATGATGAACTCCAGTTCTATACCTCCGCTACAATGGATCCCGATGGTAGCATGGCGTTCTCTTACTATAAAGACGTCAATCCAATTTTCTTTTACATCAAAGCAGGTTTGTATGAGGAAAAGTGCTAAACAAAAGTATGATGTGTTGTAAACTTATGATTTATGAAATGACGACACTACCAAGTGAATAATAGGAATTATTTCTTTCTTTCTCCTTGCTTTGGAAATTATTGCAGTAGAACAGCATATCATCGTATCACCATTAGTAGTTCTGACAATCAAATTTCACAATCAGGTTCATTTTCTTGTGATATTGAGTCGCTCGACACAAAAATCATGAAGGAATTTACATGATATGTTAAACGTAGTTTCATCATTCTTTTTCTTCTCAAAAATGTTCAGATAATATGTACTTTGATATGATTGAAACTGTAGATGCAAAGAAGAACACAATTTCATTCTCTCTAAAGGATTGTTAGACATTCCAAAGCTCCTAAATGATCACAGAAGACAACATTGTTCTTTCCAAATTTTAGGTCAAGATGGATTTGACTAGCTGAATGGATTAAAATACAATAGGAAGTGCAATTCAATACCCTTTTTGAAGTGAAGCTGTCTGATCATGAAAACTATACATGTTGGGCTGTGTTGTTGTAATACCAACTGGCTTAAAATAATAGCTCAGCATTACATATGGATCAAGAGATGGCTCATGGGTCAGAATCATCAAGCAGAGATTCAACATTTCAAATCATGGATAAATAGAGTGAAGTACAATATCCGGCTATTCCTATGCTGATTCATTGAAACAAGAAGGATCTTCAAGGGTTTTCTGTAGTGTTTCTTAGTGAAGAAAGATTGAATTACTTTCAGATTTAAAAGTTACTATATCGCTCATTCATCAAAACTAACGATTGAATCAAGTCACTTCACAGAACTGCAAAGGATTGATGATATTGATTGACCGCTCCTATTCGATAAAGATCAGGAGAAGAATTAGGCATAGATGCATTTTTGTACCTTCGGAAGCTAAAGGACGCTACTCTAATGAAAAGTTCATAGAGGAGAGTTAACAATAATTAGGGAATCGTCAAAACTAAGTGTGAATTTCTCTTAAGGAGGGAGATGTTGGTCACAGATAAGGTATAAACGTCAATAGAAATTAAAAAATAATAATCTTGTAACGATCAAATAATATGTAACAAATCGATTTTGCCGGTGAATGTGTATACCACTTGCCGAAGATCTCCTATCCTAAAACCCAATGAAAACCATTTAAACGTTCAATACAAATTTCGTGTCAATATCATTTCTGGGTAGGAAAGCAATCAATTTAAGATAGATTTCAAGAAAAATAGGGTGAAAACGACGAGACAGGGTGCAGATTCAAAGTTTTGCTTTAAAGAGTTTTGGCAAGACGACAAATTTTCCAAAGTGGATGAGCAATCTGAAAACTTTTCAGTTTGGAATAGTGTATTGATAGGTTGGATCCCAAGCTCGTAATCGTAAGAGTGCCTGTTGAACATATTTGTCTTCTCCATTTGCAGCAGCTTCGTCAGGATCTAAACTAATCCACTTGTATCGTTCTGAAGTTTCGTCCAACTTTACATCAACACCGGGTTGTTCTAATTCCACCAAGACAATTGGATTCACCGTCTGTGTCCCCTTTTGAGTATCGGTATCCCAATTACTCGTGGGGAAAAGTGTATTCCAAACTCCCAGAACTTGAATGGGTTTGACACAGTCCTTCAACCCTGTTTCCTGTTTTGTCTTACGGATAGCAGCCGCAAAGAAGGTTTCTCCCTTGAGCATACGCCCTCCTGGTAACCACCAAACACCCCTCACAGGTTCAGCAGCACGTTCCACCAATAAGGCCTCACGCCGTTGGCGTGTGGGATTGTACCGTACAATCAAGGCATCGACACAACACACTACACAATCGCGAACCATACGGCCATACAAATCGTCGGGTAGGAATTTATGAGAGTCTGAGATAGTTGTTAGTTGTTGAATATTGCCGTAAAAAAGAGAGAGGTCATCACCCACAGCTGTAGCACCCGCTGAAATATCAAGGAGGAGAATGATGTGTCAGTTATTATACAAATATAAAACGTTTCTCTCTCCACAAGGATTTTATCGTACCATGTACTTTATCTTTTCCATCTTTTTTCCTCTTGGAGAGTAAATATTGGAATAGTGTTGCTGCCAAAGCACCAGCCAGGAATGAAATTACGCTTGCCTTCCGATCCATCTCGAAAATAAAAAAAGGATTCAGTCACAATGAAAAATGACCCTGTCTTCGAATTTAAAACTTCATGGGAACAAAAAAAATCAAAGTTTCGTTTCATAAAATAAAAAGGGGATTGTCAGCAAGAACATAGTACTTATGCCTAGACAATGAATGAGTCTGTGGTAACTCAGTGACATATGGATTACATCAAGGCCTCATGGTCATTTAGTTTTTGTATCAACCTTGAAATCTTAAAATTGAGAATTCAAGCAGAGAAAATTCCCCCAATCTGAGAGACATCCCTGCACCAATTTATTTTTTGACTTTAATCTTTCTACAAGCACTTTCATAAGTTACTGCCATTGAGGTTAGCTTCTTCCTACATCAGTGATTGGTATTAATCTGATTCATGGAATTGAATATAGATAACTTGCATCATGCCGATGTTATTACCTTTTCTAAACTAAAGATAGATTCTATTTGGATTACAACAAATTCTCTCATTTCACATCACATTACAAGGATATCAATCTGAACACGTTGGTGAATGAAAATATTAGTATTCAACTATAACGTATTTCTTGCTTGCCGGCAGTACAGTCAGGAGTGAAATGAAATATTGAGTTCATTGTGGAAATACAGCTCCTCCATATTCTATTTGAGTATTTCATTGACTAAACCTCTGCTATCTCGCTTTGACGACTAACATATAATCTTGCATCGCAAAGGAGCGAGTTGCAAAGAAACGAATGACGCAAAAACCTGATGTGCCTCCATTTATACTAAACTACCATTACGACATTTACTCAGTAATCCTCGAGTACCCCATACCCCTACTGAAAAGAAGGCGAAATTATAAATGCATTTTGGTAATATGACATCTTTGGAAAAGATGTTTGTTACTGTCCTATGTGTTTGCTTTATCACATTCGCAATTGCTATGAAACCAGATAAAGTAACATCCCCAATTAAAAACTTGGAGTCATCATTAGCTGCATCAGCGGCCAAAAGTACCGTCATCGCAGTGAAAAACTCTCCAATGGATTGTGTGATACTTCTTTGTACTTCTGATGCTAGAACGAGATCCAAGCTTACAGTTTCACCAACACCAAGTGAAATAATTCAGATTTCTGGTATACACTTGAATCGATATGAAGATGATACATTCTTATCTCATTCCTCGCGATGGAGTCTCCTATCTCCGACATGCTTTAGTATCATGACTGGATTCTCTCCTGATGTGTCACATTTGACTAAGGTAGCTGCGAAACTTTCCGCATCACATGAGGCATTGCAATCTCAGCCACTCCCAGTTTTCAAATTGGTTCGTTCCATGTCATCACTACTTCAACGGGAGACACAACGTGAGGGAGCCAGACCATACGGGATACAAGCCCTGTGGATAGGTTGGGACTCTCCTCAGAGAAAGGATCTACAGCTTTATACATGTGATCCAACTGGACTGCATCGTCATATACCTGGTGGTATTGCTGTTATAGGTAGAAGATCGGGGGAAGATATTCGTCCAATAATCATGGAGAGTATGCTAGAGGTAGACACGAATTCCGAATCGGAATCAACTCTGGCTGCCCTGCAAAGTTGCCTAAAGGCCATGTTACGCTGCTCAGAGAATAACTGGTTACCATCAATCTCAGAATTGAAGAAGAAATCCTCAATGGATGACTATGACATTGCGGCTCATTGGGAGGGAATATTTCTCCACAAGTCTCCAACGACTGGAGATTTGGAAGCAAATGCTATCAATGCCGATTTTCTTCGAAAAGTATTCCGCGAGGTGGTTTCAAACTTAGAAGATATATCAGAAGCATGACATTGTCATAGCTTGTGATCCATGTTGTAAAAAAAATCTGCAATCC
>CAAAJI010000153.1:23438-36048 GCA_900642245.1 Fragilaria radians | reverse complement strand
ACTACTGTCACAAAATCATATTCATGATTATTTTTATGAGCAAATGACTCTCAGAAGCCTGTTCATGTCCCTTGCTATCATGGATCTTCTTGATAATATGCTACCTCTCTCCTATGATAGTTCTGGAACAAAAAATACATGATATTTAATTGCACTATTATCTATTCTGTTGTTTTATTCATATTTTCTCTTTAAAATAGTCAGTATGAATTACATCCTTGTACTTGATGCAAAGCCCAATTAAGCCATAGTACTCACTTAACAGTTTTTTACTGGAGCGAGAACAAAATTTCAAGTTTGCTTCTGACCAATTGGTATTGTTGATTGCGCCAATGGTGTTTGACACTTTTGACAATCCTGTTTGGAATTAATGATGGAATTTAGGATTGAAAATGTAATAAAGCATTGGCAGCCAGAATTGTACCTCACTCTTGGCTTTAAATTAAGAAAATAAAAAATTTGAATGTGCTGCAGCATAACTTGACAAGATCAGATTATTGATCAATTTACAAAATTCTTTCACAAGAAAATGAATGGTAGCATGGTCATTGGATACAAACGAAAGGTATGATTAGCCATGTTTTCGATTGCTAAAGATGATGGAAAGAAATTGTTACATTGTACCTGTGAATAAAAATTTGATGATTCTCAATATACCAGGAACCAAAATGGTTGCAATAGCCATGTAATGATATCATCATCATTATAGGGAGTGGTGGATCTTTAAGCTCCTCATCTGTGAAGGGAAATCGTGAGTAAATAAGAATACCAGACAAAGTATGGCACATTAAAGAAAATGAAGCAAATTTCAAATGTTTGTCTAAAGGATAGAAAGATATTCATAAACTCTGTAGTAAGGCACATAGTGAAACGAAGAATATGGGAAACATTATACATGGTGCCAGTTGCTTCTACCCGGTATTATTGACAAGCGATAAAGGTTTAACTTGCAATATCGTAAAATGAATGATTCATCCTTTGAAAGGTGAATGTCGCATGGTAAAGTAGATGAAAGTTACAGTTGATGACACATGTAATTCCACTGCATGGTGACTTAAGAGTATATAACGGATGAAAATGGTATCCTTGTAAAGTGCTAAGTCAAGACTTACCTGCTTACATTGATTGAAATTTGTTTCCCACATTCCTACTTTATTTTACTATTCTGTTCTGACTTTCTCAACTTTGTTTTCCCATGAATCAGGCTATTGCACAAAATAATGATTTTCCTCCATATCAAGTTGCAGGTAAATCTTATACTGGCATCTGTGCTAAAAAATTGCCCGGGTGAGGAGTTACTGAAGGTCATTACTACTTACTTTCTATTTTTTCAATAGTAGCTTATTTTCCCCTCAGGTGATGTTTCCAACAAAGCTGAATGAACATGAATGATGCCCAGATAAGCACAAAAGGCGTAACTAGAAAGAAAATAGCTTGCATTTCGGAGTGTGGTACCATGTTTTGAAAATAGAAAGACTTTTAACTGTCATGGGGGGATTCTTTAACGACTCATATTTTAATAGTGGGAGAAGAATTCCACATGCTAAAATAGATAGGAAAAGGAGCACATGCCAGTTACCCCACGTACTCGGGTTATTATTTTATTAAGGTACGTTTAACATTAAAAAAAACGAGAAGTAGTAGTTTCCAGGGCTAAGTAAATGTAGGACAACCAACGGATGCTGAGGGAATGTACATGATGTTTCAACTTGACGACCCCGTTCACATCGAACGCGATTCTCAGACTCCCCTCGAAGGGATCGTAGCTTATGTTGGTCCTGTAAAATTTGAAGAGGGAGATGATTGGGTGGGAGTTCGCTTAACAGGATCGTCTATCGGTGAGGGCAAAAACGACGGTACGGTACAAGGTGAAGAATACTTTTCTTGCGATATGAATTGCGGAGTCTTTGTTCGAGCTGCTCGCGTGTCTCGACGAACGCTTTCCAAGTTAGAAGAAGTGCGATTGAAACGTGAACTCAAACTCTCAAACGCAAAATACGAAAGTCCCACTCGTGGCCAACCACGTCGAAAGAACAGTTTATGTTCCATTGGGGAAACACCGGAAACGTGTTCAGGAAATAGTACAGTCGTGACGACAGCCACGGAAACACCGGGTAGATCTTTTAATAATAGACTGGATGAGATAAGAGCGAGGCGCCTGGCTGTTCTGGCAGGAAGGTCTTATCCTCCCTCTTTGGTTACTTCACGCGCATCACCACCTTCATCGCAGGCCTCCTCTCACGATCATTCTACAACTAATGACTTTCAAAATCAAATCCAAATTTTGTTTTCAACATTGTCATCCTTACAGCGAACATTGGAGTATTTCACTGCAAAGTTAAAGGAGAAGGAATTTGAAAACGAAGTTTTGAACCAAAAATTAGAGAAGGCACAGCAGGCTTTGGAAGAATTCCAAAACGAATCGAAAAACCTTGAGAAAAATCTGCAATCGGATCATCAAGCAGCCTTAGAAAGGCATATACAAGATTTCCAATCTCGAGATTCTGAAATGCGAAAGGAAATATCAGAATTGCAAGCAAGCTGCATGGCAATTCAGTCTGAGCTCAACTCAACTCACAAAGAATTAGCTGAACATCGAGAGGCACATGCAAGAGATGTTCAAGATCTTACAGCAATTAGGGCTGATATAGATAGCTCTCAAAGAGAATTGAAAAAGGAGCGCGAGGCTCATGCAACGACAATTCAGGATTTGATCAAGGCAAAATCTGAGCTGGTAAATGTACAGTTGGAACTTGCTAATTTGGATGTTCAGGAATTAATCAAAATAAAAGAGGAAGCAGATTCTTTAAAAAGGGAAGGAAATCAGGAAGCTCAAAACAACTCTCTACAGGATGCCTTACATCAAAGTAACACTTTACTTCATGAGCTACAAGTAGACAAAGGTAGACTTGAGAATGAAATTCGTGATCTAAACAACGTCATTGAGAGTATCATGTCAGAGAAAGCAAAAATGACTAAAGGAAAAGGTCTCTTAGAAAAACAAGTCAAAGAGTTGAAATTGGAAAACCGAACGCTACAACAGAAAAACAATACCTTAAAATTTGAACTTGAATCAGAGAAAACTATCGAAAACAGAAACCAATCTGTTCCATCGATAGATTTATTAACCCCTGAAGCTCAAAAGGAGTTACTCGCTGAAAATAATCGTCTCCGAACGGCATTGTATCATTTGCAGAAGGATAGCTCGGCCGAAAAAGTAGAACTAGTTCGACGGTTGCGAGCAGCGGAAGAATGTGTATCCAAAACAGACTCGAATAGTGTACGCATGCTTCAACACGAAGTTAAGCGACTCCAACAATCTAAATTGAAACTTGAAGAAGAAATTAACTTTTTTAGGGAGCTGTGTAGGACAATTCCATCGATTTCGTTGTGAATTGGAAAGAAACAACGAAAATTAATTTATACGCTTTGTAATGAATAATTCTTTAGGGATTCTTGAGGCCATGCTTGGAGACAGAATCTCATATAACATTTGAATACAATGGATATCGATCAAATCGAAGCATATCACATCATAGAGAGGAACAAAGTGAAGAAGAAGAAGAAAGTATATACCAGCTGAAATAGAACGTAACGAGTCTAACAGAATATGGCAAAATACATTACTGTGTCTACTGAGTGCAAATTGAAAGTTCTCAGGAAAACCAAGTGCGAAGTGTATTATTATTGATAAACAAGGTAATTTGTAGTGATAAAATTCTAATAAGCGATGGAAGAAAATTTGAATGTACAGCGCTGATTTCTATTGTTTTTGGGCTGAATTTTGAGGGAAGTCTTGGCGCAAGCTTTCGATTGCCACATCTTGAGTTATAAGGCTGCACCGAACCAATACAGCACGTGTAGTTTTCGAGGGATTGAGACCAGGGACAGTTGACAAAAGCCACTTATTCCAAATCGAAGCATCCTTCTGAAGGACTGACACAAGATCCATATATCGGCTTCTAAGACTCGAAGCCTTGTCGCGAAGTTGTAAGTCGCACTGAACAATAAAGAGTCTTAAGTAAGTCGCCATAAATTCGATCAAACCCATATCCATCCCACAAGAGATAAGAACTTCACGCGGTAAGGACAGAAGAATATCGACGAAGGATATCCAAAGAGGTTCAGTGAAGCTGTATCCCCAATGACGGATAATAACTTTGACTTCTTTTCCATATAAAATTGTTGTGGCTGGGCAATCAATATTATCTGATTGGAGTCTGTTGCGAAAATTAGAGTTGGAGCCAGGGGATTGAAAAGCATCTTCTTCCAGTATGTCTGCCATCTGCTTAAGCTTTCGAAGCAACATCAACGGATGACTCTTTGATAAATCAATCAATCCATGAACAAGTCGAGGGATAGGATGAGCCTTTACACCATGGATCATATTGTACAGTATTTCATCCATTGGTGTATGCCACTTATGCCAATCAATCGACCTAGAGCCTTCCATAAGAATCGAGCGCAACTTTGAATTTCGAAGGCTAACATAAAATGGAAAATTGCAGTATATGCGCAAAGCTGCATTTGACACTAGCTTTCTAGAGTCAGCGTTGCTTTCGACATCTGTCTCTTGAAGCAGTCGTTGAATAAGATAATTTGCCTGTATTTTTCCTGATTCTGCGACAATTAATAATAACGCCATCCATGCATCAATGCCATCTTTCGATGAAGAAATATTTTGCAGTTGAATAGCACAATGTAAAGCAATACCTGAAATTTTGTCAATGTTTTGACGTTTCTGAAGCCATGATTGCACGTACATTCCATCACCTTGAAATAAATCGGATTGCGGTGTGTGTTGATTGCTTGTTTGGAGGAGAAAGGTAACGACCAAGACGGTATTCAGGTCTTTCAATGCATCAGCGCTTGAGAGTATCCAGTCTCGACAAGCGTCGCATATTATCGGGCACCATAACATTGAACAGTTAACCACAACACTATTCATATTCAAGTTAGACTCTGTCGAAGAGAATAGTATTTTCCATAGTTTTTGGTTCGATTGAGACGCGGAGAGCTTAGGAATTAATCTCTCAACTGCTCTGATCCATTCTTGATTTACACTTTTGTCGGTTTTTGTGTTTTCCATGAGGAGAATCGCTACATTGCATTTTTCGACTTCTGAGATCTCTTCGTCATCAATCCAGCTCTCAAGTGAGTCTGAGTCTTGACATTCGCAGCATTTGACAATGAAATGTTCATGATCAAGTCCCGATTTTTCTATGAAATAATGCTCAGGAAAGTCTTGGAAGGAAGGTGTAGATTCAACCAAGTTCTCAAAGAATGGTTCACTATCTGACTCCAGTAAATTCACTTTTTGAAGCATTGATTCTGCCTCCGTTATCCTTTGCAACATATCTGTTCCTACCACTGGTTTGATGAATTTCTTGAGAGGTTTAGACTTCTTCGACTTTCCAGGAGGTCGACATTCGTCGGAAAGCCACCTAATAAAAGTGAATGAAACTTCATGAGAAAACTCCTCTAACGATCTTTTACTCGCGGAAAGATACGCGGATAGGCGACCAATGATCTTTCGAGCCGTTTCGCGACGAGATCCTACTTGTCCGATTCCCCAGCCGGTTGTCGCGGAAGGCATAAGTAATTCGCGATATACTTTGTCCATGTCACAAGATTTCTCGCCTAGCTTTCCTATTCGATCTATCATGGTGAGAAGTGACGATTGAGGCAGTCCCGAGCACAATAGCAGTCGAGGTAAAAACTTAGCTGGAGCAGAAAGCGCTGCGCGACGCGCGATGTTGTCACTCTGAGATTTAGCTAGCATCACCCATCCCTCAACTGATACCGCTCGATCACCAGATAACACCATGACTGCAGAGGCAACACCTCCAATTGCATCCGAATCCATCGATGATGAGTCAGATTTGTTGAAAGACGGCATGAGCACATTGGCAAGCTCGATCGCCATTTGACTAGATATATCCTCTGCGTTATTCAAATCCTCCGCTATACTAAGGAGGACACATGCAGATTGAAGGAGCTGAAGAGGTAGTATCACGGTTTCGATACGACCGTTTCTATTCGATTGACATGGCGCGAATCGGACTGCTTTTTTTGCGTCTGTACCTTCTTTTGACATTTCAAAATAGCTTTGGAATTCATCGTGTACAACTGTGAATACCAGCAAACGTAAATCTGGAAAACGAGAAAGAGCATCAGAACATATACTTTGACGGTTTGAAATTAGCTCACACAAAGAGTAGGATAAGTTCCATGTTCCATCGATTCCTTTGATTTCTGTCAATTCAATGTAATTTTTAAGTGATAATGTGAATGCACGAAGTACTCGACCCTTTTCGTGAAACAAAGCCTGCGAAATAAATCTTATTGCATCCGGCAGTAAATCATCTACGTGATCCAGAAGTAGTAAACTTTGAAGCCATGTACACTTTGCTCCGGAGAAGGACTGGTCTTCCACTTTCTCATTTAGATGTGACAAAGTTTCCTCAAAGACCCGCCGAGCACAGCGTCTCCTAGCTGGATTTCTATCGGCAACGTCGGCTAGTAAAAGATTTGTAGCTCCTATTGCATCTTTTAGGCCGAAGCAACCAGTCACAGTTTTTCGAACATGCTCGAGCAAAGGAGTCGATAATTCACGAAGCTTTGAGTCGTCATCGCTTCCACTTCCATAGACTCTCAACAACAAGTAGCAAGATGCACTGGCAGGTAAACGATCAATTACTGATGGTATAGAAGAAATTATTGGTATCAGCCAGTCATAGGCTCGCTCAATAGCCTCGCGAGACGTATCACCTATAGAAGCCTGTACAAAATCGGGTTCCTTGCATTTTTGAAATATAATGGAGAGCCCAAACATCTTTTCAGCCGCAAGTATTAAGTTAACCGACTCTTTCGGAGGCTTTCTTGCTGGACCATGCGGATCCCATATCATTATGTTTTTCTGAGCAGCTTTCAACATTTTCTTACGACTATTGAGAAGCGACAAGGCTTCCGCAGCTTCCTGTTCTCTTTTTTCTCTCAATTTTCGTTCATTTTTGTGCCGCTGTCGAGCTGATGCTCTAGACCCATTACTTTGGTGCATAATCTCATCATTTGCCTTCTTAGCCTCGGGCTTTGGTGGTAAGAAAAACATCTCAGCAATGTCAGATTCTAAATGTCGTGACTCACTTTCCCCTTTTTTCATTTCGTCTCGATTGTGGTCATCGCAATCAATCGTAGGAAATCGGTACCTCCCAGAAGTTACCATCTTAATTAATGCACGAGCAGTGGGATGCTGTTCGTACAGCGCTGCGCCAATGCCAGAAGGAGATGAACTGATCATAATCAGTGCCAAAGCCGTCACACGCCACCATCTTCCAGGATTCGCAAGTCGCGGTAACTTAGATTTCTCCTCATCGTTTATTATTTTATTACTACTAAAACTTCTCAGATCACCATTATCAGCGTTTTCTGCTGCAACTTTAAGTTTTGTTAGCTCTGCACAATTCTCCACAAGTTTATACATATCCCAAATTATGCCAATGTCATGTATTCTAATCGCTGCGTCTCGTCCAACCTTACAGCATGTGAACAGGTGCTCGATCAACGCCAGAGCTGTCTCAGGCCTTAGTTCACCACTTGTACTTGAGACCGACTTTATAATCAGCGTAAGCATAGAAATGTCGAGATCTGATCCATATCGATAACAAAGCTTCAGACGGAATATTTGTTCATTCATGGTGGCATCGCCTTGCATTGGTGGTCCTTCAGGATAAAGGAATTGCTGCATCTCAGGTGATTCAGGATCAACCATGAAAAGGATGCATTTCACTACTATTGGACAACTTGATTCAAGGCTTAGCGGAGAGTCATCGTTTAACAAAATGCTTGTAAAGTCTGATGGCGATAATTCACTGATGTTTCCTTTCTTTCCGTGAGATTTCTGATGGGAATTAGCATGCTTATCCTTTGTGACAGCATCGCTATTGATTTGTAATCTAGGCAAATAGTTAGTCACACTCCAGGAAATGAGAAATCTTCGAGCATCGGTCATCGCTCTTCGCATGTTCGAAATTTCATCGAGGGTAAATCCAAAAACGCCATCAGCGATTCTTGGAATTTTTTTACCGCCTTTTCCTCGATGATGTACTAAATCATCTGGACCATGTGGCACCAATAAGGTAACACATTCCAGAAGAATGCGAGCCCTGAACTCTTCGTTTTCTATTGACCAGGATTCAGACAGAATCTTTACGGACAACATGGCTTCTATTAAGCCACATCCATCAAATTGAGTTGGACCAAGATTTGACACAAGCTGCCGCAAAATTATGTTCACCTTTCGAAGGAACAACCATCTTTCTCTTTGAGTGGAATCGTCTGATTGTTTAGCCAAAAGATCGATAATTGCTGTTGCTAGACCGTCGTGAGATAAAGACCTTGGTAATGTCATATGAATAGCGCACATCATCTTCAAGCAATCAGAGTTCAAGGTTGAAGTATTACTATCTGTGGTTTTCAATGCTTTTTCAAGGAGCTTACGAAAAGCATGACGTGAAATAATAGACGTCGGAATACGTTTAACCATTAAGGTAACATTTTCCAGATGTACATTGAATTGATTTGCCTTTAATTCCATATCAAGAATTGCTTCTACGGTTTCCAAATCTTCTGGTAAGGGCGGATCACAATTCTTGAGATGGTGCACGGTGTTCGAAAAGAGGGTTCGCGCTGCTCCCGATAATGCTGGAGATTGAAGCCATCTTTCCAGATTGGCCGCCACCAAAGCGCGAACTCCTGGTACCATGCAGAAGTCAGGAAGTGCTTGAAGGAGCTTTGAATTATGCTTAGTTTTGGTCATTAATCGAGATTCCAACGCTTGAGTAATTGCTGCCAATCCCAATTCTAAATTTATGCCAAAGTACCGAGGTCGGATTCGTGAGAGATTAATTTTGGAAGAAAGAAGTGTGAAAGTTTCATTTTCAGGATTTTCTTTGAGTTTATCATTGGAAGACGATAGCATGGCAATGACTTCTTCTTCCCCAGAGGAACTTGAATCATCTGCCCCCAACTTTGATCTGGATGACATATGACTGATATTCGATTCATCAAGTATCTCCTCATCTCCGGAGTCCGAGTCAGATTCCGAAAGCGACGGTTCGTGTCTTGAATCATGCTGAGCAAAAGATTCTTTGGACTTCAATTCCTGGATATTGCTTGTGTCAAGTGTATTGTCTTTCGCGATTACTTCGTCCCTAGTTCCTGATATGATCATCCGAGTAAAATGATTTGCGATTTTCTTTGCGTCATTTAGAGCATCATCAGGATCTACAGTATCCTTCAAGTCTTTGGAAGCAGCATGCGCCAGTTGTAGGTTTGCTACTAGCAGTGCACATTCTTGCTTATCTACCCAAAGTCTTGGTCCAAAGCAGTCGTCGGCATAAGCCCGCAATAATTGAGCAGGCCAATGATTAAAATGTCGAAGAGATTGATAAAGGATTGTAGCAGCAATTACTTGAGTAGGTAGTGATACTTTAATATCGCTGAACGATGTCTTCTGCTTCATAACGGACATCATTGGTGATAAAGTGGAGCTAGATTTCGATATTTTGGGAGGGGGGTCATCTGCCGCGTTCGAAAAGGATAATCCCCGTTTACGATTTCCTGCCCATGAGATAACCGAATTTGATGTTTGTCTAGCATGACTTGGGGTCACGTTTTGTACACGTGACGGAGGACCCGAATGAAGTGGACGTGGAGGGTTGCGCTTGAATTCGGGATCTGATTCTGTTGGTGTAGGTGGTTGGAGGCAGCGTAATAGTGACAAGAAAAATGTGTGGTCGGTAAGAACTGAAGCTATGGCGGGTGTTGCAGTCAATGGAAGACAAGTTTGACCACTGCGCTCGTGCCTGAACGACAAAAAAATGTGAGCGTCAAAATTGAAATTGTTTTAGAACGGTTGGAATGTGCTACCTGTTTCTACGTGACATCAATACGTACCGAAACAGGACTGCTTGATCCTTTTTAAGATGACAGAAGAAGGCCAAAGCTCCTTTATAAACGTGAGCTGCATCATTAGGTGATTTATCTACTTGGTTTATGCGCTTGAGTCTCTGAATGGAATCCTCTAGCGGCAGTAATATCGAATCGCTAATTACGTCCATCTTGGCCGCAGCCACTGGAACAGTCACTTGCCTTCTACGGTTTGCAGAGCACCCGGATAACCAAAATCTCCTAGTTGTTGTGTTGTACGAGAAGTTACGTTATTGTACGGAAAATTACTCGTATACATAACCCTCAATTTCAGGAAAGTAGTACTTTTCACAATCAACACGTTACAGGTGATCGAAAGAAGTTATCTTTCATCACTTTCACCAACACTTCCTTCGATTACGTAGTAGATCCGTGAAATAGTAAAAAGTAGTATATATTACTTAGAGCTTTAAGCTACAATGGACAACGCGTCAGAATCATCCCAGAAATCAAGAAATCGGTCTACGAATGAATGGATAGCACGACAACGGTTTGAACACGGGCTTTGCCATGAATGTGGCAATCAAATCTATAATGTTTTGGAAGATAGCAAGCAACAAAAGAAATATGAACCGATTACAATTGAAGGGCTCGTTGCAAACGGTCGATGTCTCTTGTGCTATCCTATCTCAATTTCTAGCAAAAAACGCCGTAGCCAATCTACTGGATACTCGGAAGAAGGGATTACAGATGAGGGATCAACACTTTTGACTAAAAGCATTATCACAACCAGCGGTAATGTAAAGCAAGATGACACAGATGATTCCACATTTTCAACGACAAGCACTACGGCACAGTCACAGAAATGGAGCCAAAATTACCAACTGCAGTCTCAACCTGTCGAACAAGATTGTCGTTTGAAAGAAAATATGTCTGAGGAAACACAGAATTCTCGCATGATCTCCCCACTTAAAATTACTCATAAGATTCAAGACGCTGACGGATTGGAATTTTTCGGCACAATCCTAGAAGGAACACGCGAACAAGGCAGAGGGAAGTTCTGCTATGGTGAAGGCAGCAAATTAATGATCTATGAAGGGGAATTTCAAAATGGATACTTTCATGGTCAAGGAATTTCACAAGATCACGGAGCTGGCTGTTCTTATGAAGGAGAATTTCTGCGTGGTGCAGCTCATGGCAAAGGTAGGTGCAAATGGGATCAAGGATGGGAATATGTAGGAGAGTGGAGGATGGACAAACGCCACGGAAGAGGTAAATGTCGCCAACTTGTAGATCAAGGAGGTGAAGTCTACGATGGCGAGTGGAAGGACGACAAATGGGACGGCCATGGAGTTTTACTATTTGCTGGTGGTGGCAAGTACACAGGTAGCTTCCGTCGTGATAAGTTACATGGACAAGGTACATATGAATTTGCGGATGGCAGTGTGTATTGCGGAAATTTCCAAAATGATTTGAGACATGGACAAGGGGAGATGACCTATGTTGATGGTCTTCGATATGTAGGAGAATGGCTTGACAATTGGAGGAATGGGAAAGGAACCATATTTTATTCGGACGGCAGTACATTTAAGGGCAGATTCAATGAAGATGAAAAAGATGGGACAGGATACCTGCATCTCCCCGATGGCATCTTGAGGAAGGAAACATACCGAATGGGTGCCCTGGTTCAGTTGGAATAAATAGTTCATCTTTTACAAGATCTGTATACTGTAAATTTATAAAACATCTCATTTGCATGTGTTTTCAAAGGCTGCTCAATCACATCCCAAAATTAAAATCATGTTGAATATTACGTGCATATATGCCATGCAAAACATGAATGGAACAAGATGAAGAAGCAAAGGATTGTTGCTGCCAAGTGATTGTCATTTTTCAGCATCATTTCCTGGTTTTGCTCTGAATGATTATAGAAAGAACAAATGCCTTTCAAAGCAGAAACAATTTGATGAATACTTTTGGGTTAAAGGCAAATGATCAGATCTGGCTTCCGCAGCATAACAATAATGGAAACCATTACAAATGTTAACAGCTGATCCGATCTGGCTTCTTCAACATGATTACCAACGGAAACTATTATGGATGTTGCTTTAAAATTTGAGGATCCAAGATGTCATGAATACACATCTGGAATATAGAATCGAAAGTTCTATTGAACTTAACCCAAAATATCCACCAGGGATTTGGAGCGCAAACAAAAGGAAATGTGAACACAACTCTTTGAGTAAAGTCAATGTCTTTCAGTCCATCATTATTCTTTCTCACAAGAACACATTTGAAAATGTAGTCAAGAACTTTTTCGTGTATAAAGATCAAGTACAAATAAGCTTGTAGATTTGTCTTGAACTGTTTTGTTGTAAATATTGGTAGGAGGTTGTTTTTCCCTTATCATTTTCGAAGGAAAGTTTGTAACATCGGTACTTAAAAAGATACATTTCTTGACTTACTAGCAAATTTAGTGCTTCCATTACCTTGTTGTGTAACTGGAAGATGTGTATGCACTTTGTTTTGCAACCACATTTTTCTCAAGACCTTCATGGCCCAGTCTTGTATTTACTGTGTTTTACCAATATTATATGCATTAAGATATCAAACGACAGGATGGATTCTGGTTGATTTAAAACGTTGGCATCCAATTTACACAAAAATGATGCCGTGAATA